>VZTJ01003506.1:63559-97399 GCA_013397795.1 Orthonyx spaldingii
CCCAGCCCAGCCCAGCCCGCCCGGGCGCGATGCCGCGGGCCGCCCTTCGCTGCCGGGGCCGCGGGCGCTGCCACTGCCCCGGGCGGCGCTGCCACTGACAGCGGAGCTGCCGCGGCCGGGACGCGGACTTTCCCCTCTTTGTGTTCATTCTGCCGCTCTCGAGGTACCGCTATCCTCACAGCGACCGCGGGCAGGTCCTGGCTGACTCTTGGATTTTTTTTTTCACCCTTCCAGCTCGATTGCCTGTTCTGAGAGTATATTTATTTTTAATAAAAGGAAAAGTCGAGCCCCAAATCCAGTTCGTATCACATTCCCCGTTCTGTGGAGTCCGGTTTATATCTGCGGTTAAAAAAAGTTTACTCCCCCTCCTCCAGTTTTATTGACACTGAGGATGAAGAAGAATTTGCAAATGAAAGCGCCTTGAAATACAGCATCTTTTGGAGAGAGCTCTGCGGTTCTCCAGCCCGTTAAATCTCGAATTCCACCCTTTGCTCCTGCTGAATCCACTGTTCTGCCCTTTACTCTCTGGGGTAAAAAAACCAAACAACAACAACAAAAACCCGAGGGGAAAAAGAATACCTTTGGCAGCAGGGAAGCTTTGTGTGACTGACCCAACGAGCTACAAGTGTCCAGTTTCTGAAAAGAAGAAAACCCTTTTGTGTTCAGCAGATCAGTAGGTAAGAGATGTGCTCATGCTACAAGGGACTCTGCATTCTTTCTTCAGCCTAAACCTGGGACTTAGACTGGCTCTCTTCTCTGTCAGCTTTTGTCCATCACTTCTCTCTCCTGTAAAGTTTACTTTTCATCTTGCAAAATTCTTGGAAAAAAAGACCCCCAAACACTCATCCACCTATTTCACCAGTGGTAGTAAATTGCCAAAACGAGTAGTGATGTACTTGTGTGTAATTGGATTGAGTAAAACTCGGTGGAAGTCACTGAAGTGGGTTTGTGTCAGGCTGTGTTTGAAAGCAGCCGTTTCTTGTGGTGCTCTTTTCTTTTGGGAAAATAATTGCCATCATTGTGCTTGTAATCCACGTGTTGAGATTGTCTTTGCTGGTTGTGCTCCACAGAGGAGCACGTATGTGCATTTACATGTGCATTTATGTATCACACGTGCAAGCAGCGCTGCCACGATCGGCTGATTTCTTGTTTCACACTGGAATTTGGTTTACATGAAGTGCTTTACTACTGTGTCACAAGGTGTAGAAGTGTTGCACCCATGATTAACACGCCTTAACAGATTATTAACATAGTCAGGAGCATGCTTGGCACTGTGCAGAGTGAATATGAGGGGATGTTTTCTTGTTTTGAGATTTTTTTTTTCGAAGTAAGTCTGAAAATGCAGCAGGGACATGTGCACATAATAACTGGATGGAGGCCCAGTCTCTGTGCAGGGAAACATATTTTGCAGAATACTCCTTTCTGTAGGGGCCAAGTGCTGAGTGTGTCCTGGTTTACAAGTGATAATACCACAGTGAATGTCTCATTTTCCCTTTCCCAGCTCTCCACATTCCTCCTTCCCCTCCTTCCTTCTTTGCCACCAGCCATTTCTGCAAGGGAAGGACCTGTGGAATTTTGTGTGGCTGGTAGTGGGACTCCCTGTGTCAGGGAAGATTGTATTGTTCCCTGTGGAATCACAGAGCATTCCCCAGCAGGAGGAACTGCCTGTTCACGTGGTGAAACCAGCCTTGACATCGAGCTCTTCCCCACTGCGTGGGTTTTTCCTGTGGATGATACAGGAAATGCTACAGATTGGTCTGTCCTGCTCCCTGTTCCTCTTTCTTTTTTTAGGTTTTTTTTCCCCCCTTCCTCTTCCCTGGAGGGATTTCTGTGGGAAAAGAAAGTGGGTAAGGTGGGGCAGCAAGTCAGCATGCTCTGAGCTGTTGGACCCCTGGAGAACTGGGGGTGCAGCAGCCAGTGGGGCACCTTGTGAGAGGCTTGGGGCAGGTGACTGACCAGGATCCATCATGGGACAGAGGACAGGGCATTGATTTTGGCTGCTGTCTCACATTTTGCTGCTGCCCTTGGCTGTTTCTGGGGTCTGAGCCTTTCTGCCAGGTCGGAGTGGGAACACAAGAACAGTGTTCTCGAGCTTTCCCCACACCCTCGTGCTGCTCCCATGTGAGTGATGGGCAGCACCATGGCAGTTTTGCAGGGCTGCTATGAAAACATGATCCCTACCATCAGGACCATGACCCTGTTAAATCTCTGGGTCAGACTTTCACCAGGATCACCTCAGTGACTGCTTCTCGAGGGAGAAGGGTCATGAGCTGACCCTGGAAAAATCTGTGCCGTAGTTGAAGTTGCAGGTTGGTCTGGGACACCTGGTCTCCCTCTCTTTTACTTCCAGGACACTTATTTGCAACATAACCCCGTCCTTCAAAGATCTCTGGGAGCCACAAAGACAACATAGAATGATTTATTTTTCTTGAGGAAAGGGTGGGATTTCCAGACGGAGGGAATGGGGTGCCTGCTCATCCCACAAACTCTTTGTCTGATTCTGGAGGTGTTTTGCAGCAGTGCTGGCTGCACTGGGGAGGGGGCTGGAGGCAGAAGGGAGCTGGGCAGGACGGGATGGCCAGAGTGGTGGGACGTGGGATTGGAGTTTGCTATGACACTTCTTGTGCTGGCTGGTTAATGCTCTGATAGCGTGGTTCATCGTCCTGCCTGTTCCTGGTCACATCAGGTTGTGCCATGAACGTCGGGCAACCAAAGCATTCCCCTTTCCTGATTTGGGTTAATGCTTTGTAGCAGGGAATGCCTCAGCTGGGCCACAAGGTTTTCATATGCCTGCGATCCAAATGTATAAAAATTCTCTGCAGCCTCTAATACAGCTCAAAGGGCAGCTGATTTAGACGTGCCTGAGTGTTGAGGTCAGGAGATCACATTCCATAGGTTACTAGATGAAAGTGCTTCAAGAGGGCATAGCATAAATATTTGATTCATATAGGAGGGATTGGTGCAAATCCCTTTGTTCCTTCCCCAAAGAAGTTTTGGAGGAAAAGCGCTGTTAGGAGGAAAAAAAGCCCCACTGAACAACAGAAAACTTGTAACTTCTTTGTGCTAGAGGAAGTTGGATGGTAACATAGTGTGTTATTGCTGAATTCCACTAAAATTCTTCTCGTGGGATACACTGTCTTGGAGAACAGTGAAGGGAACGAATGTTTTTAAGTGTAAAATGACTCATAATGCAGGGGCTCTTGAGGTTGGGTTTAACATTGTATGCAAACATTGCCAGCTGGTGGGGATCTTTTGGGATAAATAAGAACTATATTTGTACAAGGAGGCTTGAATGATGCATTTCAGATGCATCCTGATTAGCATAAGCCATTCACTTTGCAAAAGAATAGCCAGAATCCCAGAAGTGGAGATAATTTAATAGTTCTCTTGTTCTCTTTAGTCTGTCTTGCATCAGCAGACTGACCAAGCTTTTTGTTTATTTAAAAATAAGGTTGCATTGCTTTGCTGCCCCATTTTCCTAACCATGACAGTGAAATTGAGAATTTGCAATCCCCAAGTTCTCAAAGCATAAATGCTTCTCCCACTTCTAGCCCTTCCTTTTGTTTCCAATTGAGTGTAATGTGATTTTTTTTTTTTTTTTTTTTTTTTTTTTTTTTTTTTTTTTTTTTTTTTTTTTTTGGTGGTTATTTTGATAGAATAGCTTGCACCATTTAATTCTTTCTGGGGCTCAGCACAAGGATGCCTTGCTCCATGGCTGGGGCTCACTGTCACTGCAATGAACAAACAGCTCAAGTAAAATCTGAGCTCATTAAAGCTTAATTTTCTTAATGTGCAGCAAAATCTGAGCTTGGTTTAGGTTGTTGCTCTGTTAATGTATACACAGGAATAGGTCTTCAATTTTAGAATTATCAACAGTCCAAGAGTGTGCTAATGTAGAAATACTTCTGGCAATGAAAGAATTTATCTGTTTAGACCCCTCGTGGGGCAGAACTCCTTGTGCAGTTCTTGTTTCATTCTTGCTTTGGAAGAGCTGCAGAGCTCTGACCTGCTGGGCAGACAAAGCCCAGTATAATAAAGTTCTTACACATTCAGAGTATGCATTAAACTAGAACGTGGCTCCAAACACCTGTAAATGATGAGATTCTCTGTTTGGTGCAGAATGTGCTGCGTGTTGCGTTCTGTTGTGAATTAAAAAGAAAACGATGACCTTGTGCTTGGCAAAAGGTTCTTGGATTGATGGATGTTCCCACTTTGGGCTGAAGTGTAAATGCTTTCAGAATAAAGTAAGATGCCTGTTTTCCCCCAGCCGGCTCTTGTTGCACATTCCCACATTTCAAGGTATTTTCAGACAGTCACTTTTGAAGAAGTCCTCTCGAAGCGTTCCCAATCGAAGCAGCGTTATGGATTTTTTTTTCCTCCTTGCTATTGTGAACAATATAGTGGGAGTGGAATATCCTTGGTTGCCAATGTTTGCTGCTAGGTATCCCCCTTCCATGGAGACCAAGTGTTTATAAAAGTGTGGGAACAGCCGTTCCTGGGGATTGGCAATAAGGTCCAGGGCTCTCTTTCTCCTCTTCTGTCCACTGAAATACAAGAGAGGACTTGGTTCCTCACAGAAGTGTTCCAAACTGCCTATTGCTGGAGTTATACACTTTCAGGAAGCACTGGAGGATTTGTCAAAGTGATTTAGTCCATTGTGTTGAATCTGGGCCACAACCCATTTCTCTAAGCTCATTGCTTTCAGGAATTCTCTGCTTCTCTTACTTTCTGATGAGCAGGTCCTTTCTAGGTTAGACTTCCACATACCCTGGTGCCTGATCTCCTCTCTGCATGTGCCCCATATGTGGCAGCAGCATCATATTGTAGACTTAAATCATTGTCTTTATGAAAGAGCAGGCACATACCTGCCCTGTGAGTCCAGTTTGGCTGCAGCAGTTGTTAAACCCTTTTGTACAGGACAGAGTGTGTTCCCAAACAGCTCTGGAATGCAGTGCTGGCCACAGGAAGAACTTCATGCTGCAGCCTCCATGGCCATACCTTCAGCCTTTGCAGAAGGTTCATGCTTTGGGCAGATCTGATACTGGAATTGTGTCCATGTGAAAGGAATGGGCTGCATGGAGAGCTCTAAAGTCAACACATATCCATTTCTTGCATATTACCTGGCTCTCCAGAGTAGCCTTGAAGTGTTGTCTTCAAGACAGACAAAAGATCCAACAACTTGGGGGAAAAATAGTGTGAAGTTGTTCCTAGAAGCAATTAATTTTGAAATATGCAATAAAATCTCTTCTTACTTGCCTGCTCTGTCTGTAAGTGAAAGGAGTTTTTCATGGTTGATGGAATTTGTGTTTACATGGACACTTGGATGGAATTTTGGAAGTAAGAACAGATTTACCTGTGTATAAATGACCATTCAGGGCAACCCAGATATTTGGTGTCAGTGAGAGATTGGTGAATGAGGAATGAATAGGAAATGTCATGAATAAAAAAAAAATCCCTGAGAACAGAATACAAAGGCCTGTGGAAACAAGCTTCTCAAAACCTTAAAATCTTGTCTTAGCAGAGAGGTTTGCGTGAGGTGCTCAGCTTAGGTGCAGGAAGAATGTATGTGGGAGTGTCCCCTGGTGCCTGGGGACGGAGCTGTGGCCGTCCCTGGTGGTGGCTGTTGGATGTTGGATGTGTCATCCCTTGTCCTGGGCAGCTCCCGTCAGGCTTGGCTGGCCCTGGAGAAGTGAGGGCTCCCTCCTGTTCCCCAGAGCTGAGCTTTCCTCTCTTCCTGGCAGGCAGTCTGCATTCTTGGTCCTGCAGAAGGGCTCCAGAGATAAATGCTGCCATTCATACTTGCTGCTTTTTTACTTTCTCGTCCTCTCTGAGAATGACTGTTGTCTAGTTTGGTTGTGTCTCAGCTTAAAATAACCTTTTTTTTTCTTTTTTAATACTAAATATTTGAAATTCCTTGGGAGTTTGGAGAGGCCGGGTGATTTTCCTTGGTAACCACTGTTGGGCTATATAAGGTTCATGGGTATTGGTTACAATATAGAACCAGACTTTGTGTGAATGACAAAAAAGTTCAGTGAGCCAATAAAATTGGTTTTTAAAGGCCTATTTGTATTAGCAAAGCACTTACAGTGTCTAATTGTAGATCAAGATGTTGTTGAACAGTTCTCGTATATGAATGTTTATGAATTAGGACAGTTTAGGATTTTGTTTAATGAATTAATTAGCATTTGTAAGACCTTGTCTAAGAGTTGTGTCACAGTAAGATTTTCTTTAAAATGTTTTGTGTCTCCACACAACTTGTATTTTGAAAGAATTACTTAATATATTAGGATTATTTACTGTAACCCTCAAGGAAAGTAATTCCACATTTGAATGACTTTGTTCCCATCAGGGTTTGGTGGACTTTTCCTGCTGTTCTAATTTGGGTGGTTCTGTGTTCAGCTGAAACAAATTTGATTGCTTCATACTAGGGCTAGCCTGTCTTGTTGTGGGGCTTGGGAAAATATATCTTCCTTGTTTTCCCATTGTCTTTTTGAAAAGAAGCAAAGCTGAAACCTCCTCTGTATTTTGGGAGAGCCAGAACTTAAAACCAGTGTGAGATGGCATCCCTGCCTGTGCTGAGGGGTTGGAATGAGATGGAATAAGGTCCCTTCCAACCCAAACCACTCTGGGATCCTGGGAGAGCCTCTGGAGGTGCACAAGGAGGAGGTAATCTGGAGTTTTCTGGAGTCATCACAGCCAAGTGCTGATATTTGTATTGAGTAAAAGTAAATTTGGAACACTTTTTACTGTAGAATGATGAAGGTTGAAGAGACCAAGAGCCATTACATAGCCTGTTCCACCCTTCCTTTGGGTAAGATCAGGGACCTGTGGAGAGCAGGCAGAAAAAAGCACTCCAAAGTTACATGGAAAAGGGCAGCTTTTGGTCTTGTCCAGTTGGGATTGGGTGTGGAGCACTTGGATCTTCTTTAAAAAAAGAAAAAGTAATAAAAAAAGCTTAGCACCCCTGGGAGGAAAGAAGAGTGGATTTAGCATGTGTTGAAAGCCCAGTGGATTTCTGGTTTGGGGGAGTAGGGATGGCAATAGAAGCTGTGTGTGGGACACTGCTGGCCCCATCCCTGCTGCTCAGGGGTTTCAAGGGAGCCTTCCATGGAGCAATCTCAAAAGGCTGGGACAGAGATCAGGGCCCAGGGTGGTGCTGGGGGAGGCAAACTGCAGGATGTGTTCCCTTGGGAGACCCAGGACAGCAGCTTTTCCTGCCTGGAGAGGCCCTGGCAGCGCATTCCTCAGGCAGGGAGGGCTGAGTGCATTTCCTGCACAAGCCCTGCTGGCACTGGCTGAGCTCTGAGGGGGAGCAGGGAAGGTTAATCACCTTGGATTTGTGCTCAAGGAGCCGTGTGTTACCTCTGCTTTCTGTGCACTCAGTGAAGTTCATTTTGTTCATTAGGGCTTTAAATCTTTTTTTTCTGCAGCTGCTAAGGATCCTTTGGAGAAGTCTCTTTTCCAGCTGTAGAAAACACTCAGAAAGTTCCTCTGTCTTCTGCCTGCAGAGATTCTGAGGTGCCAACATCCTTGATCCATTTAGGCAGGATCTGTGCTTGCTGCTCCTGTTACTACAGCAAACCTTTCTAGCAGTGTTGAAGTTTATATTAGCAAGCAAGAAGTTGTGCTGATGTGGTTTACACGAGGTTTCCTAAGCAATATACCTAAAAACAATTATTTCCTACTGTAACTGCATCTGTTTTAGAGTGGTTTCTGGAATACTTGCATTGAGAGAAATCAATTCCCTGAGTGACATAGTTGTGGCAACAAAAAGCATCAAAGTAGGCCAGGACTTAGCCAGTCACCACTGTGCTAAAAGGAATGGAGTAATATCTTCCTCCCAGTGTGGTGGTGAGGCTCAATTAATCATCTTATGGGTAATTAAAGGTTTTTTACGAGGTGCACATGAAAAACCCAGGTGGTTATGATAAAAGAACAACACCAAAACCACTTTTATAACATCCTTGCTGTCTAAAAACGTGGTGGGCTGGATCTTCTGCTGGGTTTTACTTTTAATTCATATTTTTAACCTGTGGTACCCACTGAGATCTCTTGGTGGGGTTGGGCTATCCCAGTACTGCACTAGGTTTGTGCCCTTCCTTGGCCCACAGCATTTCTGACTGATAACTGGCAAGGTACCTGTATTTTAGCAGTTCCTTTTTCTAAAGGAAACAAAAAGCAGCCCTTAGACCAGCAGAGGGGCCTTGCCTTCCTGCTTTCCGGATTCTGTGGTTAGTCCTGTTAAATTCTGTGGAACTTTTTTCTGAAATAAGAAGAACTCCTCCATATGGGGGCTTTAAATAGTTTAAATTGTGGTATTGCTGGAAAAAGCCAGAAAATTCCATGCTAAAGTTAGGCCATAGTGGTTGTTTTCTTCTCTGCATCCTCCTCCACCTACATTTTTTTCTTTGTGTCAGCTTATGATATAAATTTTCAGGATGTCACCACTGACACATAAGGAAAAACTACCTTAAGGTGGCACAAAATAGATATATCTGTTTGGGGATCGTGTTTCCATTGTTTTCAGGACTGCTTAGGCTTTTAGGTTCGATTTTGACTTTATTTTTAACGTGGATGGTGATTCCAATCTTTTTTTTTTTTTTTTTTTATCTCAGCAGCAATTAAAAGAGTCTGATCCTATCTGTAGGGACAAATGATGCACTGTCAACATTTTGCTCCCTTCTGATAATGCACATGAAACTGGTTTGCGTGTTTGAAGATTACATTTTACACTCACATGGTTTTCATTATCTCAGAGCCCCGAGGAGAGGCCTGGACTAAATCAGGGAAGGAATGGAGAAACCACACAATGCAATGAAACTGGTGCTGAGGCATAGCTGGGATAGTTGTGGGACAGGGGCTGCTGACGACAGAAGCAGGGCGCTGCCCGAGTGCCAGCAGCAGCAGCGAGAAGTGGAGCATTCGCAAAAGACAAAACAAAGCTCGATGGTGAATTAAAACTGCGGCTGGGGCCTGCAGCAGTTCCCCAGTTCTGCAGGGATAATTACTGGAAATCTGTGAAGTTTGAGGCGGATGCATCTTGCTCGGTCTGTGCTGGGAGGCAGCCCTCTGAGATGAGACCTGGTGTGGCTAAAGCTGCGTGAGCTTGAGCTGGTTTTAGCAAGAAGACGTCTAAAAGGTGAGATCTTGGCCTTTCTGGAGGTGGTAGCAGAGCTGCCATTGCCTGTGCTGGACTTTGGGTTTCATTACTTGTGCAGAAATGGCAGTACCTGCCCCTGAAGGGCTGTGACTCTGCAGATGTGTGAGCAGTGTTAGGTAGTGCTGCATACTTCAACATGCATTCAGTTTAACTAACTGAATGGTGTGATGTCTTCGTGTAGAAATATTCTCAAAAAAACCAGCTGGTTTTCCTGTTAGACTGGTATATTCAGAATAAATCCTCCTGCCCCTGTGACTTTGAAAATTTTATGGAGGAACTTCAAATTCCCTAGCATTCTTTTCAAAATGCTTAAAAGCCATGACACATTCCTATTTGTACCGGGCTTTGTAAGTGTTTATTCTTCTCCTTTTTTTTCCCCCCTTTGTAACATAAAGCCTAAATTATGTTGGTGAAGATTACAGGAACTTCCCTGTGAAGAAATTGATACGTTTTAGTGAGGGAGCAGTAATTCAAAGGTCAAGTAAGGTCTTTTCAGTTTTTTCCTTTGAGATGTTATTTAGAGGGGATCTTCCCATGTTGGTATCTTGACTGTTTTATCTCCAACCAGGCCAAGCAACTCGCTGCCTTTTCTTCAGGCCTGCCAGGCTTCCCTGTGCCTGCTCCCAGTGACAGGAGTGTTTGAGGAGCAGGGTTAGGGACAGTCTAAACCCTGCTCAGGTGGACTCAGTTTGGCTGGGAGAGCTGTTAAAACCGGGACCAATCTTTAGTTGTTCTCGTGGCCTCTCGTTGCTGTAGCCCGATGACCTAATACAATGGGTATGCATCTTATTTGCCCCCCTCCGGGTGACATTGTTCTTGTTTTTCGTTAAAAGAAGGAAGTTTTTCTTGTTTGCCCGGTGACTCTGCCCTTCTGGAATGAAGATGAGTAATGCTGGCAGTGCTCCATGCACCTGCTGGGTGCCACCCTCCCGGCTCACCTGAGCCACGGGCAGCAGATGGAGGCCGGCAGGGCCGGGAGGCTTGAATGGGAGCTGGGGAGGTGTTTATGGTTGGAGTCTGGAACCTCCTCCAGGTTAGGAGCAGGTGCTGAAGCGCTCTCACAGCACTGGGACTTGTTGTGTGCTGCCTCGCAGGTCTGGGTGTTGGCGCCAGACGTTGGGAACCTTTATTCTCCAGGACTGTCCTGGTGTGTATTCTCTCCCTTCCTCCTCCTCCTCCTCCTCCTCCTTGGGTAGGACTGAAAGGAAGCAAAGAGCACTCAGTGATAACCTGCACTATTCATTAAATAATTTGGGACCTCACCTCTGAGTCCCTCGTGCTCCCAGCCACTTCAAAGTGAGCGTGTGTGCAGAACAACCACGGTTCCAGTGGTCTTGGAGACACTCGGGTTGAGTGAATCTGCGGGATCAGGGATCAGCCCGCTGGGTTTGCGTGGGCTATGGAGCAGCAGAGGGTTTCCATTACCCAGGGGGTGACTCAGCATGGGAGCACTGCCCAGGGACCTCACAGCTGGTCCTTTCCACGCTGGCTCTGTTTTGTGTCCCCTCCTGTCTGAAGATAATCTGCACCTAAAAAACCAGCCTAAAACCTCATCTACCTGATAGCATCCCACTCCCTGCTGCCAGCCAGAATGGCTATCACAATGAGTATCATGAGCACATCCATGAGAAAAAAACCACAGAATTACTTTGCAGAATTTGCTGCTGGAGTTTGAAGTCTGTCACTGGATTGCTTCTTGTGTGAATGACACAAAACTTCGGAGTAAAACTGAAAGTGCTAAACTGTACTCCAGCCCTGACGAGGTGGTGAACCTGTTCCCATCCCACCTGATGTGTAAGCTAATTAGCTCCTTGGCTAAGCAGTAATTCTGGGCAAGTATGCACAGGCTGTCCTCACAGGGACTCTTGCATTCCTCTTAGTTTCACAAGCTAAAGAAAGATGCTTCTCTGCTTGTGAGGTTATTATTGCTCCATGCAGGTTAATTGAGCTATAGCATTAGAGCCACTCATCAAACAATGGTGAGTCGCTCACTTGTCTAAGCTTGTTTATTTTTATAATGCTGAAAAATATTTGCATGCTGTACAGAAATGTGCTGCTTTGGTTCCCTACAGCCTGGCAGTATTATCATTTTAAATTCTTCATTAATCTTCCTTCCTCACGAGGGACTGGCAAGGTTCCTGTGCATAATTACATGATGTTTAAGACAGAAGCCTCAGCTACTGGGTTTTTGCACAATGCCCTGCAAACATGAGGCTTTTCTTCCTTAAATAGTACCTACACTACCCCCTTTTGTGCCCATTCTTGATCTCAGCATGGTGAAGCACTACTTGCAATTCCTGTGTTAGTTCTACCAGTTCTAGGTTCTGATGTTTCCTCAAGAGCTTTTCCCTCAAGTTACCAGGAGTAATTTCAGACCAGGGGTTAGAATGAGGTATAAGATGATAGAGCTGCGATGCTGGGGAGCAAATTGCAAAATTGGTTCAGCCTGGGAAATCTCACCATGGTTCCTTGGATGAGATTTGATCTAAACCTGCATTTTTCACTGGAAAAGCGAGGTGTTTTTAGGCTTTGTGGCAATGGAGAGTGCACTGTCCAATCCATACAGTTTGGCAGAGTTGTTGGCAGTCTGATTTCAGCCTATCCACCATAACAGATGTAGGCTAAACCCCCAAATATGTCTGTTTAAAGTATCTACAGAACCTTCCCAATTTCCCTCCAGCTCTATCATAACAACTTCTCCAGTGCATCTCACTAATTTCCATCTTTGGCACACTGAGAACCGAAATTGCTGGAAGAGCCTGACACAAATAGAGTTTGGTGTCCAAATAAATAACACATGGGCTTCAGCAGTGATTGTACTGTTCATTTTTGTGTTTCGTTAATAGAAAAGTTAACTCACTGGTTCTGCCAGGAGTTCCCAGCCTGCTCAGAAAGCAGATTCCAGGAATGCTGCCACCCAAGTTAGTTGCACAAGATTTTCTTTGTTAATTAAAAATAATGGGATAAAACTGGAAAAAATAGGCTGCCAGTGAGTATTTAAAGAAAGCGGATTTGTTGGCCAGAATATCTTCATATTGTAACTCAGCCCACCTTTTGCTTTGGGTTTCCAGGTTGATTTCTGGTTTACACCCACACTAAAATTAGTAGTATTCAGTTCCAGCAAATGTTTTCAGTGTGAACTGTGCCCTGTGTTCATCAGCTCAGCAGAATGAGCTGGTGGTGCTGAGGAGTGAAGCTCTGCGTGTGAAATGGTTCCTGGAGCGTTTGAAGGAGTTAAACATGCACAGATTGGATTTGTCTGTTGAAAAAAATCTTTAAGGCAGAGAGGCAGAATCTCAAGCTGGGTTGTATCTTTGTATTAAAAAAATAAACAACCCCCCCACCACCTCCTTAGATTTTTCCAGTTGAGACAAAAGAAATCTTTGGGTGGAAAGGCAGCATCATATTGCATAATAAAAGCCTTTTTATGCTCTAATAAAAAGGGTTGCTCAGGGCAGCTTGGTTTAAAAAAAAAAATTAAAAAAAGAAGAGTCAGTGATGATTCTGGTGTGAGTGAGATGAAGAATCCTTAACTTCTGTTGTGCAACACTGGGAAAAGAGGCTAGAAATTGCTCTGGTTATCTGCTATCTTTAATGCCTGGTTTAAAGGTTCTTTACTGCACATTTGCTGGCAGCTGTTTTCAATATATCCCTCTCGAGCTAAGTCACCAGTTAAGAATTTGACATTAGCTGCTTTTTTCAACCACCATCTTGAAGTACCACACCACACAACACTGCCTTGTTCTCTCCTTAGATATTGTTCATGTGCCTTGAAATTGCTGTTGACACCTCAAGTATTTAACTTGCAGATCTGACATAGTTTTTGTTGGGTGTGGATTTGTGCCGTAAGAAGTCAGAGACAGAAGTATCCACGTCTGCATTCCTTCGCTACATCTGTTCACTTTATTTTTTGCAACATTCCAGGAAATTAAGTTAAATTATACATATCAATGAATATTTTTTGTTTCACTGGTTCTGTTTTCATTGCCTTTCCTTAAAGTATGAACACACTGAGTGCACAAATATGTTCCACATCTTTTGCATCGCTTGCCTTTTTCTTCAGGACACCTTCAGTAACTGCTTCTTGTAACATACCTAAATATTCTGTATTCTTCTGCTTCTCCCCTCAATAGTTAAAGTTTCTTTACTGCTTCATATTCTGAAAGAGAAAAGTAAGGTAATTAAAGAGTGTTTTGGGAATTAGAGCTGTGCTCTGCAATGTATTTCTGGCATAAACTCTGTCAGTGTCCTTTTCTTCCCCTGACTTTCCCAGTCTGTAAAATAAAGCTGATATTCACAAACTGAGCGTTCTCACAGTCGTTCCTGAGGCACGGTGTGTTGAAGTTTAGCGAGCACTTCACCGTGCCACCATCCAGCAGAGGATTTCTGCTGACACAGGTCGAAGTAGCACCACTGGCAAAGGAGCCATGAGCACAGGGCATCCTCATCTGTGCTGCAGCTTTGATTCTGAGCAAAAAATAAAACAATGGAGTTAAAGAATTAGCAGGTTTTAATCACTGTTTTACTTGGAGGCACAGATGGGACGAAGCATTACTTGGCAACATTTAATGTTGGAGCAGAAATGGTCGTGATTAAAGCAGCAGCTGGAGTAGATTGCTGGGGACACGGGGGTTCATTCATCCCAAAGGGATCGAAATTGTTGGGCTCTGGGAGAAAACAAGAAGCTACAAAAGGAAAATCTGAAATGTGGGCCAAGGTTTATTATTTCTAGGGTATCATCTACTGATTAAAATGATGTTTTCAATGCTTTCCTCAGAATTATTTTGGGAGCGAGGAGAGTATCAAGTGATCTGGCGTGCTGAAGAGGAGCCTGAAGCCATCTCTGAGTGGAGACCTTGGATTTGCAGGAGGAAGGCTGAGTGTGTCCCCCCATGTGGCAGAACTGCTCCTCCTTTCCAGGGAACTCCAAGTGAACGACAAAGGTATGTGCTACTTCAAACAGGATTTCAGAGGAGTCACATTCCAGGTCAGCTAACAGGGCCTGAATTCCTGCCGTGGTGAGCAGCCTGGAATGAGGTGGATTTTAACTTCCTCTCCGTTAAGGTTCGCAGAAGGGAGGAAACAGGGAGGTTGTGGAGATGCAGCACAAAGCAGACCCTTCAGGCCTCCTGATTCCTGGTTCTGCCATTGAACAAAGTGTTGGGAGCAAGTTACCTTCTGCTGAGGGACAATGTTACACAGAACAAAGGTGTCAAAATAAAGTGCTAGAACACCAACACATGTTCTGCTGTCAGGGCAGAGCCACAGCTTGGCCAGAGAGTGAGCCATACTCTCTATTCTGAGCTGTTCTAGCTCAAAAGTAGCTCTGTTTTTAGTTATATGTCTCAGAGGTACCATTAATTTTTGATATTTCAACTCATGCAAGGCCAATGGGCCTGAGTTTCCATGACACACTCCTGACTCCACTGGGAGACTGAGCAAAACGTAATTGCTGTTGGTCACTGCCTTAATCTGAGCTTAGGATGTGCTTGACATTGGCTCTTTGTGTTTCTCTCATTGGGACACAGTGTTTTTTCCTGCCACTCAGAGCTCTTTTTCTGTTCCTTAGATCAGACAACTCTTTTTCCTCCCCTTGCATTTGCATGCATTCCACTGAGGATATTTAGATGTGTGAGGATTTGGTTGCCTTTGTATAGCAGGAAGTTCCTGAGTCCTCACTTGCACCGTGCCTGGGGTTTTCTGCAGCAGGGAAAATAGGTGCTGATCTCATTCTGGGCATTTCATAACTCTGAAAACCTGCTGGCTAACTAAGTATTCATGAATTGCTTTATCTAAACTAAGAGATTTCTTTACTTCTTTTGAACCATATGCTATCTCAGTGGGCTTCTTTTTTGTTTTTTCTTTCCCTTAAAACTGACAAGTTGCTGATTTCACACTTTAATCCTTGTCTGCCTGCAAATATGGGAAGTGTATTTCACTGTTGGTAACTCTTAGAGTATAAAGCAAACAGGTTTCAGGCATTTTTACCATCATCCTGCGAATTCCACGTCTCCTTTTTGCCTCCTTTTTGCCCGAGATGCTGTCTGAGGTATTTGGCATGCATCCCTACAGCTTGCAGTCGATTGATTTGCCTATAAACTTCCAAGTCACCTTTCATCACCTTTCTGAGGCTTTGCCCCCCGGGCATGCAAGTCCTTCTAAAGTCAAGGGCCTTGATGACCCCCATTGTTATGGGAACCTTTGGTAATCTAACCTGCTTTTTTTCTGTATTTCAAGCCATGCTCTTGAATATCTCTTGCCCCATCCACTCAGGAGCTAACAACCGTGTCTCCTTTCCTTAGGTCAAGGGCAGCTTTTACATTCCACCCAAAAGGCACCACAGTTTGAGATGAGGAATTCAGAAGAGCAAGCAGCTACGACAGTTTTACAGCGCCTGCTGCAGGAGCAGCTCCGATACGGGAACCCAAATGACAACCGCAACCTCCTGGCCTTACACCAGCAAGCCACAGGGAATGCCCCCCCTTTCAGCAGCACTGGCAGCCCGGCATCTCAGAACGAAGGGCTGAGCTCCCAGGACCACCAGCTCGTGACCCATGCTGCCCGCCAGGAGCCCCAGGGCCAGGAGATACAGGTGGACAACAGCATCATGGAGAAGCAGCTCTCGCCGCGGCTCCAGAACAGCGAGGACCTCCCGACCTACGAGGAGGCCAAGGTGCAGTCGCAGTATTTCCGGGGCCAGCCGCACGCCAGCGTCGGGGCCGCCTTCTACGTCACCGGCGTCACCAACCAGAAGATGAGGACTGAAGGGCGGCCCACGGTGCAGCGGGTGAGCCCGGGGAAGGTGCACCAGGACGAAGGACTGAAGGACCTCAAGCAAGGCCACGTGCGCTCCCTGAGCGAGAGGCTGATGCAGCTGTCCCTGGCCACCAGCGGGGTCAAGGCCCACGCGCCCGTCACGAGCGCGCCGCTCTCCCCGCTGTCCCCGCTCTCTCCCCAGCAGTCCAGCGACCCTTACAAAAATTCTGGCTCCAATGAGTTCTACAAGAACTCGGTGCAGCCCCCTTCCCAGCCCAGCTTGAAAGGAATGGAGCAGCGGGGGCCTCCCCCAGAGTATCCTTACAAAAACGTGTCCACCCCGTCTATGAACTGCAAACCTCAGGACTCGGGGCATTTCTATAGTGACCATCGCATGAGCCAGCAGGGAAGATCTGATGGGCCTATGATGAGGTATCAGCATCCCCCTGAGTATGGGTCAGTCAGGTAAGCGAGACCTTAAAACAAACCCCGTGACAGCCACGTAGGGAAGAACAATAAAATAAATAAAACTCAGTCCATTGCCTTCACTCCTGAGGCAGGTTTTCCTTCAGCCAAGACCCCATTTTCATTATGTGAGGTGAAAAACTGTGTTCAGCTGCAGGCTGTCTGGAAGAACTGTCACCTGGTTCAGTAACTGACTAGAGAGGCCTGACTCTTTTCTACAAAAAAAAAAATCCAAAACAAGCCAACTTGATTTTATGGTATGGGGAAGTTTAATGCTGAGGCTCCAGAGCCTCACAAAAGCCTTGCTACAAAAGCCAAAGTTATGGTGTGATTCATTGTAGAAACTTGCAGTTACTTATTGCAAGACTTAAGCTGTTCTTTAATTGCATCTGCCAGACAAAGATGTTTCTTAAAACTGCATCACATAGGAGAGGAGCAAGTGAATGAAAGCAATAATGGTGCAGGTAGCAAAAATCACCTCTGAGTGATAAGGAGCTCTGAGTGATAAGGAGCTGGATTTGGCTTGAGCCAAACGCTGATGTCCGTGTGGGAAGATGAAGTTTTGTTAAGGTGGGCTAAAACCCCAGCTTTACTTTACCTGCTCCCATACCATCTCATCTCTGCCCGAGACCAGGTGGGCCCTGGTGTAATGATTTTGTCCTCATTTTGAAGCTAAAAGGGTCATTCAGAGGAGCAACAGGAGGATGTAAATGTAGAGGTCTCTGTGAATTTGTGTTTGCACATTTTGAGGGGAACGCGAAGAAACCAGTCAGTATTTGGGAGCAGAGTCTGAGCTTTAGGGAGTTTGAATCTGCTCAGAACCTTCCTAGCCCTATGAGGAGCTATTTTCAGAGTTTGTCCACCATTGTTTGTGATCTGAAATGACTTCAGCAGCATACAAGCCTGATGAAAAGGCCCTTTGATCTGGCTAAATAAATAATAAAGAGGCCAGGAAAAGGGGAAATAAAGGGTTTGGGGGGGGGGCAATGATTGTAGAAGCTCGTTGCAAATGTTTTTGCAAATTCAAAGACCTCAAACCTCTGTGCACACGGGACAGGGAAACTGCTCCTGGATGGTTCTGCTGCATCAGAAATACTCATAATATTATATGCAGTGAGACGTAGCCTGCTTGCTGTTTAAGGGAGAGGTATTTGAAAACACGCCAACAGTCAGCTCCTCTAGACAGGGTGATTTTTGTCTGTATTGGATGGATCCTGGCTGCTTTGAAAGAACATGGTGGGGGGAAGGAGGGGGAGGAGAAAGGTTCAGCTGGCAAGGTTTCCAGTAGGGGAAGCAACTGAAATTTGTCTTCAAAGCACTGGGAATCTAATGAGGTTACTTTTTAACCTAAATAGCTGCACAGAGGAGAGGTTTCCTTTGCAAGCAAATGCTGGAGCAGTAGAACAATTGCAAGACTAATCCATAAATTACAGAGCAGCGTAGCAAAGGAAGGGAGCGAGTCCTCTATTCCCCTCCCTCTCCCACATGCTTTCAGAGAAACTGTCATTTAGACAAGAAACCTTCTGTGCTCCTAAAGGTGCAGCTGGGTGGTGGTGTGGGGATTTTAAAGGCAAACAGCTCCGGGGAAAGCCTTTGCCTCGCACCAGGAGTGTCCTTGCAGTCTCCAGTTTTCCTGCGCCGCCGCTCGGTGTTTATCAGGATCCATTTGGATTGGTAAATGTGTGCATTTTTTGAACTGTGCGTCAAGGAAACAAAGCCCCTTCTCTCTGCTCCCGAAGCCACACCCTTTTCTGCGGGTTTTCCCCCTCATTGTTCGGGGGAATTTGAGGGTGACCTAATGATGCGGTTAAATAAAACTCGTTGAGCAAGATAAACATTGGGGAATTCACAGCATTCTCATGCTTCACCCTCCCCAGTCTGGGAAAGGAATGGGCTGTGTGGTAAGTTTAAACCAGTCTGCAAACAGTTTGCCTCACCTGCTCCTGGGCGGTGTAAGTTTGGGAACAGTGTATGTTGGTAATGATGTTGGTTTAATGTAAATACCGGGCATGCCAGAGGCATCTCTGCTGTTATTTGGAAATTTTAAAGAAAGTTTAGAAGAGGGCTGGCTGCATGTGAAGCTCCAGAGTCCTGTTCTCTCCCTAATACCTCAACTGCACTTCAGCATTGGTGGTGAAAACAACCCTCCAGGTCTAAGAGCAGAGCACGGGTGCCTTGGGCTCCGTGTCCTGGGGGCTGCAAGGTCTCCTGTGGCAGCATGGAGAGCTGGAGCAGTTTTGGGTGCAGAGGAAACCTCTGTCTGGTGCAGTTTTGGGTGCAGAGGAAATCCCCTCTCTGATGCATTTTTGAGTGCAGAAGAGGGTCCTCTCCGATGCATTTCTGGATGCAAAGGAAGCCCCTGTCTGATGCAGGTTTGGGTGCAGAGGAAGCCCCTGTCTGAAGCCGTTTTGGGGGCAGAAGAAGCCTCTGTCTGATACATTTTTGGGAGCAGAGGAGGCTCCTGTCTGAAGCAATTTTGGGTGAAGAAGCCCCTGTCTGATGCAGTTTTGGGTGAAGAAGCCTCTGTCTGGTGCAGTTTTGGGTGCAGAGGAGGTTCCTGTCTGATGCAGTTTTGGGGGCAGAGGAAGTTCCTGTCTGATACATTTTTGGGGGCAGAGGAAGCCCCTGTCTGATGCAGTTTGGGGGCAGAGGAAGCCCCTGTCTGATGCAGTTTGGGGTGCAGAGGAGGCTCCTGTCTGTTGCAGTTTTGGGTGCAGAGGAAGCTCCTTGTCTCTCTGATTCAAGTGCCTTCCTCTGTCTGGAGCCCAAACGACTGAGCTCCTGCTGTGGTGATTAATCCCATTGACTTCACAGAAAGTTTTTGAGAGGGAGGTCTGCAGAATTTGTCCCATAATTAGTAAATCACTCTGTGCACTGCGTTCCCCTGAGCAGCATCAAAGCGGGGGCTAATCAGGTATGACTGGGCAGCAGAACAAAAATGCCTGGGTTTGATTTTGGCTGTGTAATGGAGTGGAGCCTGCTCCCTCCTGCAGTCAGCATTTCCTGGTTTGTGCAGGAGGGCTGGGGAAGAGAGGGGAACTGGAGCTTCTTGAGCATAAAACAGGCAGGAGAAGCTGGGAAGGCATAAAAAAAAACCTTAACGAGCCAGAGACCTTTCCTGATCCCTTCTTTCCTCTGCCCTCCCCACTGTGTTGCTCTGCCCACAGACCTTGTGTGTGACCCTCTGTCCCCACAGCCTGAGCTCTCCTGATGGCTGGGTCTGCCTGCAGAGCTGTCCTCACTCCCTGTGTGTCTTCCTGCCCGAAAAAGCTGACGTGACCCTTGTAGTTGCAGAGCCATAAATCCAGGTTTGTGCTTGGCCTGCACGGAGCATTCCTCCTGTCCATGCCAGGGGCTGTCAGGGGAGCAGAGATTCCTGTGTGGTGCACAGAGAAGTGGCCCTTAAAGTTATGCTTTCAAACCCAAACACTTGTGGGGATAATTGCTCTGAGGGGTTATTTTCCTTCCTTTGGTTTGTTCAGGTCTCTGTGACACTGAGGCAAATGGAAGGAGATTGTGTAATTTTGTTTTCCATGAGAGTCCAGATTTTTTTCTGAAGTGGTTGGTTCAGATAAAATTTTGATTATTGCGGGGCTACTTGAGGACTCATTCTCTCATGGAAGGAATTTTCTGCTGCCATTTTATCAGCAATACTGTTAGGTGACACCAATAGTCATTTGTACCTTAACATTTTGCAGTCTGGCTTAAAAATCTTGAAAAACCCAAATTGTGTTCATTCATCTTTCTGATTCTCTCAGCCCAAAATTGCTTTACCAGAGAAATAAATTCTTCAATTCTCTTGTTAATATGAAGAAATCCCAGAGCCAGGTATTTTGCACCCACAAAATGTATGTAAGTATTTTACAAGACAAAATTGTAAATAGTGGGGATGCTAAAAAGTTCTTTGAATGTGCATGTAAAAGTTTGCATGCAAGATCTTAAAAAGTCTGGTGTCACTGTGAGGTTACTAGGATTTTAAAATATCTCTTTTTTAAAGGTAGGATGAATTAACCCAGCTGTGCTATCTCATTCTGCTGGGAATAAAAATGCATTTGTGACACTTTGAAAGCCCTAATGCTGTTGGTAATGCCACAGAACTAGAGGCTCTAAGCTCTCATGCTCTGTCTTGAGCCCACAAGAGTGGTATAATTTCAAGATTATGAGAGGCTTTGGATGTGAGTGCCAAGATGCTGGAATTCTTGGAAATGTATCCTGTTTAGAAATACTCAGCCATGATTTCCTGGAGTTGTTCTTTACAATAGGTTTTTTAAAAAGGATCATTACAAGGCATGTCAGTTGGACTGTCCCCTCAGAATTAAAGTGCTGCTGTTGTGTTTCTTTGGCCATCATTTTGTCCCTTTCATTGGTGCTCAGGATGACAAGGTTCTGCCACTGGGTCTCTGTTGACAGAATAACAAGATGTTTTTAGTCAAATAGCTCAAATTGTTAACATTGGCATCTAAATCATCCTCTTTAGGCTCATAAGATTAACTGACTGAGGCCAGTCTCCCTGAGTAACCGCTCCAGGTTGTTTTCAGACTGGAAGAGTGTATTTTGTAGGTTGAAAATTGGTTTTTTTGCATCCATGAGACAGACTGGCAACGTATTTCTTTTTGATCTAACTCTGTAGGTCATCACAGATGAAATGTCACAGCAAGGTTATTCCCTAACTGATCACAGCATCAAAGCAGAGCTGTGGTGATAGGTAAAGAATAAACTCAAGGAGATGAGTGGTTTGTGAGGATGCAAAGTTTTAGCTGTGCACACAACTGGGTGAGTTAAAAAAGCAGCTGGAAACCACCTGAGACAAACCAGGTGACCTTGAGCATGGCCTGTGATGGTTTTGCCTCATTCTTCATTATGAGACCTGGCAAATAAAGTTAATGAAATCAATGCAACAATAAGTAGAGCTGCCCCCCTGGGAAGGGAAGAACCAAATTGCTGCTACTAAACTGAACATTCCTGAGGAAATTAATTGCATGTCGCTCTTCTGCATGACCCCTGAAATCCTCATGCTGCAAATGATCATTTCTGGGGAAATACAGCTCCTGAAATGATGCTGCTGGCAGGGACCACAGTCACCTCAATGTGAGAAGGAGAGAAACAGTAGCTAGAGCAGTGATTCTTTGGAACAAGAAGGCTAGATTTGTTTCCCCCTTAAAGACTTTGAGTGGCAGCTTGGAGGCTTCCATGCCCCTTCTGTGCTGGGAAGCAGGGCAGTGAGACATGAGGGGCATGATGCTGAAATAGTGCTGGGCTGAGAGCTGCTGAACTCCCCTGCGCTGCTGCCAGATGTGAGTAATGCCCAGATGTGAATGATGGGTGTGAGGAGTGATTCCTTCTTTCTTGGAGAACAGGAAGGATGGTGCTGAGTGTTTGCACTTGGGCTGAGGAGCCTGTGGTGTAACCCTTTAGTTCCCAGCTCAGCTTCCTGCTCGCTGCTGTCAGTTCCTGCAAGGCTCCTGGTGTGGTGGGAATGCTGTGAGCTGCCTTGTCCATCCTCTGCAGGGCAGAAGTCCAGAGTCCCTCCTGGGAGCACAGGCAGCCAGGGGGGTATCCTGTAGCAGCTCTGGCCAGGTGGAACAACAGCGTGTGCTTTTCCAGCTGCAGGGTTGAACTGCATCCCAAAGGCTGGGAAATTCTGTCCGAGCTGCAGGAGTGTTTCAGGACACGCTGGACTGCCAGGCTGGGTCTGCTCTGGGCTGAGCTCTGTGCTCAAGAACAGACTGGCTGCAGTATGGAGAGGGAAAGACTTCAACTGTTAGAATAAAGAACATCCAGAGAAGTTAAAGGTTGAATGTTTTTGGAGGAGAAAGCAAATCCTGCCTCCTGAGGTCATCCAAGCATGATAAATCCACGCGGTCTTCTCAGAGAGATTTCTTACTTGGCTAATGCAGCAGGAGTTGAGCTTGGGATCTCCAGAGCCTGGGAAACGTGAGAGGGTGGAGCTTGGAGTTAGTTCTGTGATGGACTCAGGCATGTTATAGGTTGTTAGATGTGTCTTTGACAGCCTGCAGAGGTTATTGCTAGGAGCAGTAAACACATCTACTGCATAGGACGGGGCAGGTTGGGATGAAAATGCTGCTTCTGATTCTTAGGTTGGTTTTCAGGTCCTTTAATTGTCTCATTTAACCAGGCTGCATCTTGTTGGTTGATATTTCAGGAAGCTCAGATGATGATGCTCGAATACTACCATCAAGCTTAGCCAGTGCTTTTAATTCTGTATCCTGGCTTGCAGAAGAAAATTCATTGTTTTCTCGATGACAGATGGCACATTTAAGGCCAGAACAAAGGAGCCTGTTCCTAGCAGTCCTTAGTTGAGCAGTTTTATCCACAAAGTGTGGAGAAAAGCTATGGAAATAATTTTGGCCAGTAGTTGTTGATGCACTTTCTCGTAGTATTTCTGTTAAAAATTGTCTCAAGGAAACACCTTTGTACCCTTAGAACGAATTTGCTGCTAAAGATTTGATTTTGAAACGCTTTTTAAAAACAGACTTATAAAACTGAAGAAAGCCTCACTTGAGTCTTTTATATGGGAAGACCTGTTCACAGGAGCTACACATGTTGTCCCTGGGTTTGTGCACCTTGCTCTGCATGACTGTGATGGAGCCTCTGCTCTCTGTTTTCCAGGCAGAACCCAGATGTGCAGCTGCAGTTACAACAGAGGCCACCTCACCACCACAGCCCGACTTCTTCCTTGACATCCCTGGGATCTTTGACTTTGCTCCAGTCTCCGCCACCCTCTAGGCTGTCCCCTTCCCAGCACCAGCAACCTCTGACTCCCAGCCAGGCAGATCCTGGCATTCTGCCACGGACCCAGCAGCCTTTCTTGTCCAACCCAGTCCATCAGGGGGATCTGTACCGACTATGCCAGCCCTTCCTGGGCCCGCAGCAGCAGCAAGGCGACTCCTACTCCGTGATGCCCCGGGCCCAGCAGATCCCTTCCCCCTACCAGCAGATGCAAGTAGATCCTTTTGCCATCGTTTCCAGGGCCCAGCAAATGGTGGAAATCCTGTCGGAGGAGAACCGGTCCCTGCGACAGGAGCTGGATGGGTGCTATGAGAAAGTGGCTCGGCTGCAGAAGGTGGGTGGTTGTGGAATTCAGGCTGTCTGAATTCCAAATTCTCTGTCTCTGGTCTAGTCCCTAATTGAATCATTTAATCTACAACTGTTGAATTGCTTGCTGAAGGGATTGATTATGTACTTCAGAGTCTTTTGTATGCAGATTGATCAGTCTGTGTCCTCTGCCTTTGGGCATCAGCTTAACTTTGGCAGAAGATGGAATCAAAGCCTTCAGTTTTCTGCTAACAGTTCATTGACCATGCTCAAAAGCACATCCTCCTCAGCTGCTGAAGAGGCTGGCTGCTTGGCTTGCTTGGTTAAGGCTTGTCCAGGATAGCAGCAGGTATCATTTTCCCTAAAAGACTTCAGAGCTGCAGGAAGGGCCTGTTTGGGATGGCAGGAGACCACAGTGACTCAAGGAGGCACAGGGGACATTGCTACAAAACTGGTTGGCAGCACAGTGTGCAATGCAAGTAGTGCTGCTATGGCTACACTAAAGACATTTGGACTGCAGGGCTGGGACTAACACTCCTTTTGTCCCTCTCTCAACACCACACAATTTCCATGAAAACTTAATGTCTTGATTTGGACCCAGCTATTTGCCACCTTTGGCTTTATGGAACAAGCAGAGTAAATGATGCTAAGACATTTCAGAGAAAATACCCCAGTGAGACCCATCATTAACGTGCATGTGTGGAGGTATTTTCATGCTGCCTCACAGAAATAACTTCTTGATGACCAGTGGTTTAAAGCTGTGCAGCAGGTCAGCTTTGCTTTTGCCTTGCAGCTGTGGAAAGGCTGATGGTATTTGGCAATTTAGGACTTTGTGGGCCTTGCTGTGTCCTTTGCACTGAGCAGTGTTCATGGCCAGAAAAACGTGTGGCTGCCTGTCTTTGAGTTCTGGTGATCTGTGTGGCTTTCCACATTCATTATTCCCCATGTTGCCTCTTGCCAGGGACATATGTTCATTTGGTTGTATTTTTTGGGAAGGTTTCTGGCCAGGAAATACTTGAGAGAATTGTTTGACAGCTTCCTGATAATGACAGAAGGATACAAATGCACTTCCCTCCACCTCCCTGTTGATCACTTGCTGTAGACAGTGTTGATGGGGTTTGCTGTGGTGTGGATCCACACTTCCATAGCAAACCATGCCCAGCAAGGAGAGTTAGGAGTGAATCTCCTGCTCTGGATCATCAGAGAAGCTTTACACTGAAGGCTAAAAGAAAGGATAAAGCATAATTTATTGCAAAATTATTCAGCCACTGATAGTCTTTCTATAGAGGGATTCATCACAGACCTGAGACTTTCTTTTACTTAGTGTGTAAGTGTGGGTTTCACTCAATAAAGAACATATGAGACAAAGTAACCTCCTGTCTGAGACTGGATGAACTGTGTTAGTGAAAAATAGTAAGTGCTTGCTTTCACTTCCACTGCAGCTGGAAACAGAAATTCAGCAAGTTTCAGAGGCATACAAAAACCTGGAGAAATCATCCTCTAAGCGGGATGCCCTGGAAAAGGCCATGAGAAACAAACTGGAAGGAGAAATTCGTAGGCTTCACGATTTCAACAGGGATCTCAGAGGTAAATGAAGTAAAACTTCTGTTCTTCAGTGCTGTGGTTTTTTTGTTGTTATGCTTACTGGGCAGAACAGAGTTTTGCTGCAGAATTCAGTGTCTGACACGACTGGAATATGATGGGATCCTCCGGTGCATTCAGTAGGCAGAGATCTGAAGCACTTGCTGGGAGAATGGAAAAGACAGGTTTAGGAGAGGGCTGTAGTCTTTCATTTCCAGCCTGTTTCTCATTGACAAGAAACATGTGATAAGCCAAATACCATAAACCAGATGCAAGCCTGGAATTCTCTCGTGTCTTATATCCTAGAGACAATTTGTACAATTTGTTCAGTTTACACAAATGGGAAGAGGTTTTGCTGACTGCCTAATCCCACACCAGGCACGTTCACTTTATTTCCTGTCCAGTGACCCTTTTGCACTGACATACAAACTGCAGAGTGTCTGTTCTTCCTGAAGGTCTTGTCATTCCTTATCAATGTAGGCATCTGGTTTTTTGGATCTCGCTTCCTTTTCCAGAGTGAGACGTTATTAGTGTCTGGTTCTTGCTAAGAGGCTGAGGCAGCACCACGGTTGGCAGCAGAGTGGTGTTGAGTGGTATTTGACCTTACCAGGGGTAAAACTTTGAGCATTAGTTTGGAAGGTGGAAAACATCTGAAATTTGAGATTTTTGAAGGTGCAGAAATAGTCTTTTAAACTGTAAGTTTAATTTTTTTAAGAAAGCCTTCTGATTGTCCTGCATATCATCAGTGCTCACTGCCTCATGTCTCTTACTGAGACTCTCAGAAATTGTTTGCATCCAGGAAGTAAAGCCATGCATTTCCCAGTCCAGCACACAAAGGCCTGCATTAAATAATCTTATTCATAATAAAACACAGCATAAACATTTCATTCTAATTTTCACAGACTGATACAAACTTCTAGCAGCTTGAAGCAGCAGAGCTGTTAAGCTGTTTTTAGGGTTTTACACTACTCCCTCAAGTCAGGTAATTGGACAACAGTGATTTAATCTTCTGTTAAGATCTAGTGGAGAATTGTAAAAGAATCTTTTATTTGCATGGCGAGATTTATTTGTGTGGAAAAAATAAAGGTATAAATTGAAAAAATAAACTTCTGTGTTATAAATATTCAAAATAAATTTCTTTGGAACTTTAACCTCTTTTGTCTCGTTGAGAGTATTTCCTTAAGGACATAATTAGAAACATTTCAAAAGTGAGTGCCAAGTTCTGATAGACTGTAGAGTTAGGAGATCCATTCCCTCAGCATCAGGAATGCCCTGAGCAGATGTAACTTGATGCTTGAAAGTTTTTAATTATTTATTTTGCTTTTATTGAAAATTTTTGCAGAACGCATGGAGACAGCCAACAAGCAGCTGGCGGAGAAGGAGTTTGAGGGGTCTGAAGACAATCGGAAAACCATCTCTCAGCTCTTTGCACAAAGTGAGTTTCACAGCCAGTGTGGGTCAGTGGAAAGCTCCAGTCGCCCTGGGAAGGAGGACAGTGCAGCAGGTTCATTATCAGCACAGAAGTCAGGGCAGTGGCAGTCCCAAAACTGGCAGTGCAGAAAGGAGGATGGATTCAAGAATTCCTTTTCTATCAGTGTGTAAAGTCCGTCTGATGGGATTTATTAGAGATTTTGGAGCAAAGGTAATTTGCAGTTAAACTGTAAAATTAGTGTTTACCCCATAACTTACATGATATTTTATCCACCTATTTTATTCCTTGAAAGCTTTGAATTTAAACCTTCCCAGGCTGACAGGAGTCCTGGCATGAGTTAAGGCCAGTGGGAGAGGAGCCTGCTGGATTCTCCTATCTCCTTCCTCTTTAATTTGCCACTGCCCTATCCTGTTCAGCAGAAATAAAGGGGATGAGCACTCCTGCAGTCTGCTGGGCTGCATGAGGGTCAGGAATTCTGTCCACAGCAGTGGATTTATCACAAGGCAAACCAAAATGACGGGTGTGAAATGCTGCTTTCCCTTTGTTCTGAAATGTCTTGAGGCCAACGGCGCCAGGCCAACTTTTCTCTCATCCCACAGTACTCCACCCTTCTGACAATGCTCACTTTTCTCTAATTGTTATATAAAAAGGTAGTGCAATAAAATTGCAAAACAGAGTTTTTCTGTGGTGTAATAGACAGCACTCTGACAAATGCTGGTGTCCCTCTCTTGTGTCATCTTTGGCTTATTCCTTGTGGTTTGCCTTGCAAGCAAATGGCTGTCAGGGAATGAATTCCAAACCCCTGGTAGTAGTGGGAAGTCTGGGAGTTTAGTCTCTCCTTTTGGGTGGACACTGAGGTTCATAGGTGCACCCAGAAAGGTGGGAAGGTCAAAGCTGTGGGGTCTCTCCTTTTCCATGAACATGGAAGCCACAGTGCTGCATTTCATCAGTCCCAGCATTTCTAGGGCTGCTGCAGGCACTTGTGAAGTGAAGCAGTTCTGATTTGGAGAAATGTCTGCAACAAAACCTCCAAAAGCCTCTCTGCAAACTTTTCCAGATTAACAAACAGCCTGGTAGCACTGACTGATACCTGCTGGCACAATGCCACCCTGTCTCACTGCAGCTCAGTCTGTGCAGTACAGCTTAGTGTGCTCACACTGTCAGCAACTCATTCCTGGGTGGAGGAGAAACGCTGGGAAAAGATGGGGAAGAAAAATAAGCAGGTGATGACATTTGTCCTTGTGTCCTGGGCTGGCTCTGAGCTGCACTCAGGGTTTGCTCTGCAGAGCTCTGGGTGCTGTTGGTGGACAGGTTTGTTTTGCAACCTGTGTGTGGGCTGCATTGATTCCCTGGCAGAAGGGAATCTTTAGCTACTCTGTGTTGCTAAAGCTTTGCTCCTGGCTTTTTGCTGGCAGAAGAAAGGGAGTAATTGTGGTCCTGTAAATATAGTTATGCACATGCTTGCACAAATGGGCCTCTGTGCTCCATATGCAGTCTGTCCTAACACCCAGCACCTCGTTCCTGTTTTTCAAGCCTTCCACTCCTTGTCCTCATTCCTTTGTCGTGGGATATTGGTTTCTGGAATGCAGTTTCTCTGGTGTCATCAGTGCTGGGTGTAGATCACTGCAGGGAGTATTCTGTGGTTGTGTATCCAGCAAGTGGGTTAATGTTATCTTTGGAGCTGGTTGGTTTGAGCTGGGAATGGCAGCATACACAGAGGACATCAGCTCTGTGTTGTGGCTTTGCCTTACACCCCTGTGTGATAATTTCTCCAGTCTCCAATTATTTTTATCCTATCTATTTTTTTTATTTTTTTTGAAGGCAGTGCCCTGTTCCTGCAACACTCAGCATTGCTGCTCCAACACAGTTCAGCTCTTCCTGGAGAGCAGCAGAAAAGGAGGAGCTGCTGGGTTTGGGGTGACAGGTCTGCTCTGAGCAATGACAGAACAGATGCATGTGCCTCACTTCTGGCCCAGGGGGTCGTAGTTAAGGGCAGTAAAGGAAAACTGAGGAGTTCTTACTGATCACTTGTTTTTTGATTCCTCTGAAGGTACTGCTGGGGGTTCCTCTGAGAAGGGACAGAACAGCCTTCCAGTTTGGAGCTCAGTGTGGAGAAAAGGAACACAAGTTTCTCAGGCACACAAGTCTGCCATCTCTCTCCCCAGGCTGAGATATTAAAATTACTCAGTTTGTTTTCCCCTGCTGAAAGCTCAGAGGTGAAGAGGTGCCAAGTTTCACTAACCATCTGCATAATCACAGCAAATTACCTGAGTAACTGTACTGAGTGATGCACCTTCTATTTCTTCTCACTATCTTTGTGGCACCTTGTTGCTTAAAGGTACCATACTTGTTTTTCAGGGTTACAGGTCCTTCTCTTCCTTGAAAGCCATGTCCTTTTATTTTCCCTCTTATTTGCATTCTCTCTCTTGTGAGAAGTCCCAGTGCAATCTTTCCTTCACCTCTGAAGGAAAAGACTCCTGAAAACTGGGCAGAGACAAGTGCTGTGCATTGATAACTATCACCTTTTTATCCACAGACAAGGAAACACAGAGGGAGAAAGAGAAACTGGAAATAGAGCTGGCTGCTGCACGCTCCACCAACGAGGACCAGCGGAGACACATCGAGATCCGAGACCAGGCCTTGAACAACGCTCAGGCCAAGGTGGTGAAACTGGAGGAGGAGGTAAGGATGCTGGGAGAGAGGAATCAGGATAGCTTGTCTTCCAGCAAAAGTGGCTGTGGGAATGGGTTTGTCTTGTGGAAGTTGTAAGGAAATCTGCTTTCTTCAAAGCTGTTTCTATAGGCTTAGCTTTGTGTTGACTAGCTAAACAGATAAGCCACAAATCTCTATTTCCTTGGAAGTGCTTTTGTCTCAGCAGCCATATTTTGTTTTCTTTTTGTTTCAACTTGTGAAAGTGGGCTGGAATCTCAGCCCTGGAAATCTCCTGAACTTGGCAGAAATTCAGATCTGGATGGACTTTCAAGTAATATCAGATGAATGCAGCTTGTCCCCGTGCCAGGTGTGGGGATGGTGCAGATCACTGCATGTGCCCAGCATTTGTAATAAGCTGGGCATGACCTTCGTTGTTTTCTCTCCCTTTCCTCCCAAGAGGGGATAATGCATTTGAGCTGCTTAGCTGGGCAGCTTTCCCTGCAGTTTCTTTTGTAGCCTTGTCCCTGCCACTCATGGCTCTCACCTCTCTGCCCTTCTGCGTCACGCTGTCTGTCCTTTCCTCCCGCCCACTGCTCTCCTCTCACAGGCCCCATTTCCCACTCCAGCCTCTGCTTCCTTTACTCCTACTCTTCATCCGTGGAGAGTCTCAGGAGGAAATCTCCTGACCAAACACGCTTCCTCACTGCAGATTTGTTCTCCAATCCTGCCATCTCCCTGGCTGCCAGCACTCAGCGTCACCCTCAGCTGGGCACTGTGCCTATGTCCACCTGAATTTTGCTGCCTGAGATATTCAGAGATATTCCTCAAACCCTCCCCTTGTCTGCTTTTAGTTCTCTCTGCCTTCAGGATCCCATTGTGCCAACAGAGGAGGAATGATCAAACACAAAAGTGAATATCCTCCTCTCCCAGGTACAGGTGTAGCTGCTTTCTGAGTTTTAGCCTGCTCCTTTCTCTGAGCTCTGGATTTGCCTCAATAGCCCTTCCCCTGAACCTTCCCGTGTCTCTCCCTAGTGTCCTTAATTTCTGCCCTTCCTTTAATCTCTTCATGAAAGCCTGCCCTCAGTCTCTCTGGCTCTCCCCTGGATCTGCTCTGCTCATTCAGGGTGTTCTTGTGGGTTTCCCTGCTGTCATAACCTCTTTTATCCTGGCATGGCTGACTTGCACTCACTCAGGGGACAGGGAGCATTGGTTATAGGGTAATTTGCATGTGACATGGTTCTCTTTGGCTCTAAAACTGATCTGTCATTGATTCTGCAATGCATCGGAGCTCTTTGGCTTCCACTCAAATTTCAGCAACTTCTTAAAAGTCTGATGTGTCACTAACTCCAAGTACACGGGACATCCTTGTGGTTTCCCTGGAAAATGCTTGGAGTCAGTGTGGATGAGGTGCTGTGATCAGCTGGGCCAGCACACACAGCACTTGGCTGGGTTGAACCTCTGTGTAGGCACTAATTTTGGCTCACTCACAGTAAAGTTGAAGCCTTGAGGGGTAATAATAATTGCATGTTTTATTTTCAAAAGACTGCTCTTGTTTTACTAGAAGAATTAGGTTTGGTGCTGTGGCAAAGCATTTCTGCCTAGGTAGAATAGTGAAATAGGTAAGTAACTCTGGGTTAAACTGCCTGATAGCTTAAAAAACACACTAAGACTGATACAGAGTGAAATGATCTGCATGAGGGCTCGTGGTCACACACATCCAACCTTTGCTCGAGTCCCAGGGTGTGCAGGAAGTGCCACCCTTCCTGCTGTAGATAAATATGGAAGCGTCTCAGTGAGGGAGCAGGAATTAACTCTGCTTTTTCCTAGAGGTGAGAGGGAATAAGGGGAAACAAGTGGTCAAGAGTCACTTTTGCAGGTTTCCCAAATCACTTTTTAATGAAATACTTAGGATTAGAATGCATTTGTTGCCTCATTAGTGTTGAATTGTGGAAAGTTCTCAAATCCCCAGGCTCTCCAAAAGGCAGCCAAGGAGCTGCTCAGAGCTCAGGACACCTTTAGAAGGGGCTGGAAACACCATTCTGAGTTAGTGGCATTCAGTGGCCAAGATCTATGGACAATTTGTGGATTATTTGTTTATTCTGGCCAGGTCAATCTCAGTGACTGGTCCCTGTAAGTGTCAGGAATTTCCAAACTGGTCCTGCAGGAGAGGGTGGAGTTTCTTAGGCTCAGGTTTGGCAGCCACTCTGGCTCAGGGCCTGAGGGGGGGCATGCATATTTCAGTTGTTACCTCCTGTAATGTAAGTTTTCACCTTTTTTTTTTTTTTCCCCTTTCCATTTTAACTTCCTATTAAGCAGAGTAACCCTGCTTTGTATGCACCAGATCCTTTACAAAAGAATATTTCTGTTCTGGGGAGAGCTGTAAGCCACATATCACTGAAACTGAATTTAAATGTTGCATTGGAATTGGAGCTTTCAATTCTTTTTAAAATCCTTTGCTTGAGTTTCCAGTTTAGACAAAACCACCCATCTGTAAAATGCAGACACTTGTCTACACCTGTGGAGCTTTGAGGGTTTTTATGTATACTGGATTTTAGCATCCAGGTCAGAGTGAAAGGAGAGATAAAGGGATGCTAAATGTGATGGAGAAGGGAATGATCTTGGAGATACCGAAGTACAGTGTGAAGCAGTTGGAAGCAAAAGTAGACATGCACAGAATGCTTCCCCTGTTAGCAGGGGCGAAATGGCTCTTCAAATTTAGAACAAGCTGCCATTAAAGATTTGATAGTGTGGGGTTTATTTCTGCAAAGTGCAAAATAGGGTGAGTGATCATAAATATTTAAAGCAAACTTAAATATGTCTACGAACAGAATTGCTAAGTATGTATATGTTTGATATATAATATTTAAATGTTACTACTTCTCTACTCTCCATAAAGACACAGAGTTATTAACCCCTGTTTTCACTTCTCTATTTTTGTTCTTCCCTTTAGTAAATGTTCCACAGTTTTGCATAAATCAGCAGCTTACTAAAATTGTTTCTAGTGAAGTATTGGTCTGTGGTTTCTAAAACCAAAACTTCAGATTATTTTCATTACATGTAATGCATTTGACATAAATTGAACATATTTGAGGTACAATGTGTGTTGGCTTAAAAATGTATATCACAATCAGAAACAGTTAGTGATAATAACATTTGGAGCTAAAGCAATGAAAATTTCTCATTTTGGAGCATGGATTGCTGTGAGGGTCTCAAGTGGGATGGCAGCAGGGTTGTGGCTGGTCACACAGGATTTAACCCCATCTGCTCACAGACACCTGGAGAGCCTGGAGCAGATGGAGCAGTTAAACTGAGCTTTGCTCTGGGCCAGGGCAGAACTGCTGGGTTTGCAGGAAGGACCATCCTGACCCACCTGACACTGAGTAAATGCTGACTGACTCTCAGACTTGCAATGTTGCAGGAGGGAGTTTGATGCCAAATACTTTATCTAACCACAACTGCTGAGTGCAGAGGCTGCAAGTGCTACTGGTTTTACTTAAAAAAAAAAAAAAAAAAAAAAAAAAAAAAAAAAAAAAAAAAAAAAAAAAAGAATCGCCAGCTCTTTTCTCAAACTTGGTCATTTCTGCTTACCCTGTTTAATTCATACCATGGAAGACCATGCTTCAACTTAAGAAAAGCTTGTGGGTTTTTTTATAGTAGTGTAACTTGTACTCCTTTGCTCCACCACTTTACAAACCACTTTTTTACTGAGTGCCTCAAGGAGACAGCTTTGAAGAATAGTGACAACCACCAGGAAAATAAAAATACCTGCTCTTTGCCATCCTCACACACACACATCTTGCAGTGGGAAGAGGAGACAGACAACCTCTCTAATGGGTGGAAATTGGGGGTTGAGGGAGGGGATGAGTTTGAATGAAATATCTTTTCTAAAATTGCTTGTGTTTAGACATTCTAAGATCCTTCAGCCATCAGAATCCAACATGAAGCAGATATCAGCTGAGATACTGTGTTCATTTCCCACTGTGCCATTGTGGAGAGAAGTAACTCTCCATTTCTGATAACACTGAGGGTTCTGTCCGGGGGGAAATGGGAACATGCATTTCCCAATGACATCTATTGTACTTTTCATGCTGTGCCTGAGTTACTTTCAGAACAGAGCTCTGGCTTGTAGGGAGGAGACCCAAAGGAGAGCTGTCTGCTTGATGCCTGGTCTGGTTTTTTCCAGTCACTTCCCCGAGTCTATAAAAAGATATTCCTGGTCTCCACAGCTTTGTTTCACGTAGACTCTGAGAGCTACATAATGCTCCTTTCAGGAAAGAGTTGCTTCTAAAGGGGACACTTTTTGGATGGCTTGTCACTCCTGGATGGATTGGGTGTGGAGGAGAGAAACCTCCCTGTTTTCCCTGTAACTGGTTCCCTCTAACGACCTGCATTCTTGTGACAGAGCTGCCTTTTCATTGCTGTGTCACTGTCTCACATAGTCTGCCTGTTAGTGATTTTCCAGAGGTGGCTTTGAGAGTCAGAACTTATTTTAACACAAACAAACGGGGCGACGACGTTGTGACATTCCCATGCCACAAACGCTGTTCCCTAGCAAGGGGATAATGTTACCAAATTGTTGCAGCAGGAATTCTTGCTGAGGCCACTGGCGCCTTGTTGGGCCCAAATTCAAACAAACTGAGGGTTCAAAGGCATCCTAGAGGAATATATTCCAACTGCAAGAGGGTGAGGTGATTTAAACGTGCTTGCTGGCTCTTTTTTTTTTTTTTTTTTTAAAGTG
>VZTJ01003506.1:97486-173216 GCA_013397795.1 Orthonyx spaldingii
TTTTTTTTTACTACATTTCTGCCATAGCAGGCAAATTCTTGTGGGGAAACACATTTTCAGCTGCATGTGAATGGATTCAGCTTTAGGATAAACCCAGAATGTTATGAAAACACCCTGAATATATTAAACAAAGGACTTTGAAGACATAGTGGGTGGGAGACAAGCAGATGCTGATGAGTGTTACCAATTTGCTGAAATAGGAGCTGTCCAAGATGAAGAGGGTAATGGCTGGGTTTGACAAAATGCCTGGGAGAGTTCTGAATCATTGCAGGAAGTCTTCTCTTCTTCCCCAGAAAAAAAAAAAAATCTTTGCTGAGTAACGCATCTGGAAGCAATGAATCTCTTTCCAAAAGAAGATCCTTCCCCCTCACCTGCTGTGTCCAGGGCTGTGTTTGTCCTGCACAGGCAGCTCCAGTTGGAGGATGTTACAGCCTCCTTTGTGCCTGGTGACTTGACTGAAAATTCCTCATTCCTGTGTGCCCCTGCTCCCTTTCCATGAGGAAACCTCTGTGCCCTCCTCAGAGCCTTCCTTCTGCAAGGACCTGGGATCCCTGAAAGGCATTGCATCATTTGTCAAAGCCTAAATAAGTGAGGAACTGGATTTGTTTGGCTTTTAGGATGTTAATCCCCTTTCTGCTGGGCAGTTGTAGTAATAATCAAATAATAGATCAAATAATGAAATATCCCTGTTTCTGAGAGCAAAACTTTGTCTTTAGACCATGCAAGTGCATGCCAAGGGAGAGGGGAAATGAAGTGAAACTGGAAATACTTGATCAGGCAGCCAGGGAATCTTTCAGGGGTATTCCCTGCATTGCTTTGCTCTTTGTGCACTGGATTTCTGCAGAGCCCAGGCCAGTCATGGTCATCTTTATTTTTCTTGTCCTGTCCTGTTGCAGAATTTACGTAAACTTTGTAGTAATTGGCAACTGGAGAGTGCCTTCTCTTATTTACATTGGTTTAGTTAGAAAATTTTGTTGATACAATTATAGCCTGACCTCTGATGCTTGGTTAGGACATTTTCCAAAGCAGTTAAGGATTGACCTGGAGGTGATAAGGATATTATTAAAATTGTGCTGTAGGAAATGCTGGGAATGCATGCAGTCATCCTGCAGTGCAGTGCTGTGCTTCCAGACGTGCACTGAGGTTATTTGAGATCTTACATCATAAATAGGTGTTATAATAAAGATATTCTTATTAGCAGAATGCTCTGCATCTTCAGAGCACCCTTGGAGGCAAAGCAGTTACGATACATTATGTGAACATGAGCTTGCTTCTTAGTTAAATGCTGTACCATCAAAAGGAAAATTACTATCTTGTCAAATTTATTTAAAATTACATACCAAAGGGTGTGACTGCATCCTTGTAAAGCTTCAGGAATGAACTCTTATCTAGAGCACGTGTTCACTGCAAGACCTGATGCAGAGGAGAGAATTCCTGCGTCCTTTGATGCCATCTCTGCCCTGGTAGATGTTGCTGTGGCCCTTGGCACTGAGCAGCCAGTTTTGGTTCTTTGCTGGGAGAGGGAGGGTGGGGAATCCATGGCAAATGACCAAGAACAAGCCTCAGCACGCTGCCTTTTTTCCCTCTTCCCATCTTAGTTATGCCTTCAGCACCCTGGCAATACTCAGGAAATTGTTTCCAATTCCTGTCTTAGGAAAACAAGATCCAACTCTCGATTTCTGGTAATGAAATCCCTCTGTGCTTGGAAGAATCATTGCTGATTCTCTTTACATTGAGAGTTCAGATCCAGTCAGAAAGATGAAAACCAACAATTTATAAATTTAGATTTCTCTTCCACTGCTTCTGGAGAGTCCTGGTTCACAGAAAGGTAAATTTTTCTCACAAATGCTTGCGGTAGCAGAGTGGCAGAGCTGGAAATGAATGCTAGTGCCAGAATATGCAGTGAGTTAAATGAGGGCAGCAAGTGCATGAAATGAAACTATCTGATAGATAAAGGATAATTCTGACAAAAGACATTAGGAAAGTAGAGTTGTCTGGAGCACATCCCTGCCTCTACAGCTTACTGAACACCTGGGTTCCAAAAACCTGAAAATTATTTGAGGAATTTGTGAGCTAATTCTGGTTTTAAGCTGTTAAAAAGAATACACACACAGAGCCTTAAATCCTCCAGCATTCCTAATTCTCCCTGATGCTGGAAGATGAAGTCCGTCTTGTGAAGGGAGAAATAAAAAAGTTGTCTTTCTGCAAAGCCACTGAACAAGCTGTGCCTGTACGTTGGGTCTGGTGCCCGAGTCAGGCGTGTGCAGGCAGTGCTGGGAAGTTGGGCAACAGCTTGTGTTGCAACTTTTCACCTGCAGGTTTGGCTGATGGGAGCACGTTCAAAGCGAATGTTTCAGTGGAATTTCTGTGTCCTCATTCTGCTTTTTGGCTGGGCTCTTGGTATTCTTTGAATGCAGGCCAGAACGTTAATCCACACATCTGCACACTCAGGTTTGTTAACTGTGAAACTGTAAAATGTTTCAGTGGCTGCTTTTGCAGGATTTTGCCTGTGTGTTAAAAAACTTCTCAGAAATTTAAATGCTTTGTGGTAGGTAATAACAGACCAAATGGCCATCACATCATCCTTAACTTCTTTTATAAAGAAGAGAGAGAGCTGGTTTTGAAGAGATTATTTTTCATATTGATATATGATATTTCACTGCTAGTGAGTTTATCAGGTTGTTCCTCACTCTTGTCCAGGTCAAAACCCAAGAAACTGAGTGCTCTCCATTTCTGGGTTTTGCTGCTGACCCTATAGTTTACCACTGTTGACTGCTTTGAGCTGCTGTTAATCTAAGTTTAAAACGGGTGCATTTAATCCACACTTTAGTGGAGTCTGAGAAACCTTAAATTGATGTTATCAAGCACTGTGGTATGGAATAAAAAGATTTATTAAGTGTAACATATTTATTGATTTTCTGCAGAGCAGCAGTGGAATATTAAGTTATATTAAAATGTTCTCATCCCTCCCATTCCAAACCAGCTTGAAATCTTGAGCAATCAAAGAATAAACATACCTTTCTACTGTACATGCAGTGGTGAGAAGTTCCTTTGGCTGGATTGCTCACTGTTTATTGTAACTTTTATTATAAAATTCTTGTTTGGGGAAAATCCTCTAAGGCAGCAACATTCACGCTGTGAGATTAGATGCCTGCTGACTTTATGGAGAGAAGAAAAGGATCCTGTGTCTGGGATTAATAGCGCTTGGAGATTTTTCTCTCCCTGCTCTTCGCATTGCCTGAAGGAACAGGAGTGAGAAAAGGGAAAATTTGTAAAGAAACACATGATAAGAGCTTTTTGGAACAAAGGTGCGATGTAAGAACAGCTCCTGTTGTTCAGATCAAAGTATCCTGTGTCTGCTGAAACTGAGAGCAGATTCCTAGGGAACACTGTCAGAATGGGGCCAGCGAGCCCTGATACTTTCCCAGAATACTTTCCGCTTCCAAGAAGGACTTCCTGAGCCAAAAGTGGTGTCTTTTGTCTTTAATATCCCTCAGTGGACTTTTCTTCCATCAAGCTGTAGAGCAGCTCTTTGAACTCACATAAGGGAGTCTGTGTTTTGCATTGTGGTGCTTCTCTCGAACTTTGGCTCTGACTGTTGGGAAAAGTTGCCTTCTTCCTGCTATTTTTGTATTTCAGGGTTTATGACAATCAAAGCTACAAAAGCAGCACCCCAGATTTGCTGCGCAGGGCCAGCTAATTGCAGTTGTTAGTCTTTTCCTTAACAGAAAATAACGCCCACAGGTGTGCAGGATTCCCTATATTTGAGTAGAGCCGGGCTCTGGGTATGTTTTATTCTTTTTTTTTTTTTTAATTCATAAATTAGTTTGTTTTTATCCTGCCTGCACTGTGGATTAACCTTGCTAAGACAGTTACGGGGGGGCTCAGTGTGGTAGTTTTTGTTTCTTCTTGTGAGGCAGGGTGGCAGCTTGGTTTGCAGGATGAACAGTGGAGGAGGATGGAAGGGCAGTGGCAGGAACAGAGCAGAACGTCTCAGGTCAAGAAGAATGTCCAGACTGCTGGGATAAACCTGGATAAACCTGGCATGGGGAGAGCCTGGGCCATGGCTGGTGTGTGCTTTGATCCTATTATTTTATTGTGATGGGACTGCAACAGAATCCTACAAGCTTTGATTCCGTTTCTGCTTAATCTTGTAAAAATGCTGTCAGCAATATCCAATATTGCACTGAAAGTGTTCCCAATTTGTGAACCAGCTCTAAACACTGCTGCAGTTACCTTGGAAACTTGTGTCAAGTCACTCAAACACTATTTCAGTCCCTGGTGCCCTTTCTAGTCCATTGCTGCTCTCAGACATTTGCAGCAGATGATTACTTCTGTTTCCCCGTCGTTACCATAGGGTCACTGAGGGCAAAAAGGACAAATACACCCAGCAGGAAAGCAGAGATGGGACAGGGCTATGACATCCTGAGTGGTCAGTCCAGAGCAGGAGGCCAGGGCCCACTGACAGCAGTCATAAATCATGGAATGGTTTGAGTTGGAAGGGACCTTAAAGATCATCCAGTTCCAATCCTCTGCCATAAGGACACCTTCCACTGTCCCAGGTTGCTCCAAGCCCTGTCCAACCTGGCCTTGGACACTTCCCAGGATGGGGCAGCCACAGCTTCTCTGGGCTGTGCCAGGGCCTCCCCACCCTCACAGGGAAGAATTCCTCCCAAGATCCCATCCATCCCTGCCCTCTGGCAGTGGGAAGCCATTCCCCCTTGTCTCTCCAGGCCCTTGTAAATAGTCTCTCTCCATCTTTCTTGTGGGCTCCCTTCAGGTTCTGGAAGTCACCTGGACATCGTCTTCCTGCCTGGTGGCAAAGCCCAAAGTTCACTCGCTCATTCTCATTATTTATGTTGCCTTTTCCTCCTTTGTTTCAGCTGAAGAAGAAGCAGGTCTACGTTGAGAAGGTGGAGAAGATGCAGCAGGCCTTGGTTCAGCTGCAGGCAGCGTGTGAGAAGAGGGAGCAGCTGGAGCACAGGCTGAGGACCCGGCTGGAGAGGGAGCTGGAATCTCTCCGCATGCAGCAGGTACCCCCTGCCCTGGGATCCCTGTGGGGTTGCACCCTGCACCACACAGAAGAGAAGGGTTTTTTTCCAGCTTGTATTGTTAAGAAAACTTTTATTTTACAGGCTAGAGTCATGCATTCGCTGGCCATTGTATTGTTTTTACCTGATTTAATTCTGTTTCAACCAGAGAATTTAGGCAAGGAGCAATAGGGGATCCATCCTGTGACAAGATGCAGAAGTAGCCTCACAGCCACATGCTGGTTTATCTTTAAATAACGTGGCTATATTATTTGAAATTATTTTTAAAATCTTGTTCACAGTTTGGGATTTTATATAAAATTCATTAACAACTGGCCTGAAAAGAGGCCCTTCAAAAACCTTTTGCATTTAAAAAAAGCACACAAGACTAAGCCAACAAAGCCAATTCTGTAAATGCAATTGATAGAAGTGGGTGGGAGCTTCACATAGACTATATTGCAGTTATATTATGAGCCTTTTTCAGTGAAAAGAATGAATGAGAAGTAGATTGTGCAGGTGTGTTATGAATTGGATGTGAAGTTTTAGTTTTACTTCAGCCTATGGCAAACACAGGTGAACTGTCAGGTGTCTGAATTTTACTGGAAATAGGATGCAGGTCTGTGTTCTAAATCACATTTCATTTCAGGTTACTTTCATCCCCTAACTTCCATCTCTGCGTAGGAATAGATATTTAAACTTGGGATTTTGTATTGGTTTTAGTAGGAGTTAAGGTATTTTGATAAACTTTTCTGTTACACCTTTGGAAGATCAGCTGCTCTAAACCCCACAGCTTTTTACATTGAGCCTGAGCCAACACAAAAAATTGTTTTCCTGTCATGGTTAAAAATTCTGAGCTCAGCATAAAATAGCTTGTCTGCCCAATTTCTATTCTTTTATTTTATTTTTTAAGTCAAATGTCCTGCTAATCCCACTTGAAACTTCTATATAAAACTGCAATTGTTATTCATTGATCTATTATCTGAGCAAATCTCCACGCTTCCTTATTTTGGAAGGGAACACTGCCTGCCTTCCAAATCTTGCTTTAGAACTGGATTATTTTAATCCCCAGCTATACACTGATCATATTGATTTAATAATCAAATGCTTTAAAAATATCTTGGATGTATTTTTTATGAAGGGTTGATACTTGTTAGTGGTTTGCTGAACACTTGGGAGTCAGTCTGTGTTACTTCAGCCATTATGGAAGGGCTGTGCACATCACACCTGTATAGCTCAGGCTAGCTCTGGGATGCATATTTGAGGCTTTGCGCATGGAAAAAAGGCCATGGGAGGAATATTTTCCATCTCAGGTATTTTCTTGTTACTCTGCCCAACACAGCATAAAGCCACTGCAGTTCCCTCTGGGGGGGTTCTTGTGTCAAAGCAGGGACAAAAAGCAAACCAGCCAACCCTGAGCCTTACAGATGCATCCTGAGACTTCTATTTTTGTTTTCTTTGGTGTTTTTTCTCTTGGGAATCAGCGTCAGGGCACATCTCAGGCTGCCAACGTCTCCGAGTACAACGCCACGGCGCTGATGGAGCTGCTGCGTGAGAAGGAAGAGAGGATCCTCGCTCTGGAAGCTGACATGACCAAGTGGGAACAGAAGTACCTGGAGGAAAGTGTGATGAGACAGTTTGCTTTGGATGCAGCTGCCACCGTGGCTGCTCAGAGGTAAATGGGACTTTTCACAGTGCTGGGATTCTTTTCTTTTTCCAGTTGAATGTCATATTTCCCACCCAGGAATGCTGTCATGCCACCCTCCCGTGATCGCTCGCCCCGTGGTCTGAACAGCTCCTCAGACCTCAGCAAGCAAGTGGAGCCTGGCTGCTCTTCCTGGGAGCTGTGCAACTGCCAGCAATTAGAAACGTTTTTCCAGGGGAAGATTCCTCCACATGCAGGAGCCATTTTCCAGACTCGAGATGTTCTGAGCCATTCCTAGAAGCTGTTGATTTAAAGGAGAAGAAGCTTGGGGGTTTTTTATTTTTAAAACAGGGATCAGTCCTTGCTGAAATCATGTGAGATGGTGTGAGCTTGGTGATTCACATCATTCACCCTGAATGGCTTCCTTGTTCTCCAGAATGTTTTTTTCAAATTACTTTGTGGTATTGTCTGGTTACTAACCAGAAGCATCTACTAGGAAATTCTGCTCCAAACATTCTGCTGTGTATGTAAAGCGCTGCTTGTGGGGGTGGGAAGGGTGTCTGAAATTTGGTAACAAGCTCCCATTCCAAGACAACTGTACAGAAACAGATTATGGCTGTAAATAGGCCTGAGTGCCTCAGCTGGTTGGTAAACAAGAGCTGTTACTGGAGTGTAACTCCTCAGCATTAGGCCTTGCTTGCATATAATTGCATTGCTCACTAGTTTATGGTCCTGGACAGCAGATTTTATTGTAGATTGTTTCATGAGCCAGATCCACATAGGGATGTTATCACAACTGGCTTCCCAGCTTGTAAGATCACACTGGAATTACAGGGGTGAAGTTGCAGATCTGCTGTGTTAGCGTTTAAAGACTTATCTTGCTCCAGAAGCAAGCTGTTATTTTAGGGTATTGATGCTCCTTGTGCACTATTTTCCACCTCCCCAGAGATCCCCTGAAGGCTCCTGCTGCTGCCTGTGCTTAGAGGCCATGTTATATTTTCAGCGTGGGCTGATAAGTTGGGGCCTGGTCTGTTGTTTATCCTGGAGTGGGAGGGGATGTGTTAGGCCTGCTCAGGTTTCATTAAATGAACAAGAATGTTGTCCAGTCAGGAAAGAGCCTCTGCTTTTCCATTTCCATCTAGATTCCACTAATTCCAGTGGCAACCTCATCTCCACTGTCCAGATTTCTTTCCCTTTTCTTTAACAGTGGAAACTGGCATCCCTTGGGAAGCTGAGGCTGCAGGAAAGACACTTTAGATCCCAGGCAGGAACTGGGCCTGGTTGGGTTTCTTTGGTAAATGATCTTCTCATGCCCTTTCACATCCACAAGTAGAACAAAATACTCATTATTTGGTTAGTGGACTGACCAACTATCACAGTGTTAACCTTAGGCACTATATGGAATCAGTCTGAAACTCTCTTCAGCCCATTCCAAATTTTCTGAACCAAGCTGCTTAGGATCGCTTAAGAAACTTCCATGCCTCGTTGCCTTTGATATTCACATCCCCTGTATGATGCTGTTGGAAGGGGAAGGGAAAAAGCTTTATATGGGAAGTTGAAGAAAAGTGCCTGGTGTTCCTTTTCCCTCCCTGTGTCCTTGGATTTGCCTCGTTGGTCAGTTTAGAGTAGTGCAGTGACTCCATTTAGATGAGGCACTGACCTGAGATGGACAGGAGGTGGTTGTTGTAATGACTTGCACGTGTTTGTAATCCTTCTTCAGCAGGACACAAATGAAGTTAGGAGTTGGAGTTTTGTCAAAAAAAAAAAGTGGATGTTCTTGTTTGTTACATTTGAGCAGTATTTTTGTGCTGCTGGGGGGAAAGCAGCAAACTTAGCAGGAGCTTGATCTGCTGTCCTGCTCGTTCCCAGGGACACGACGGTGATCAGCCACTCGCCCAACCCCAGCTATGACACCTCGCTGGAAGCTCGCATCCAGAAGGAGGAGGAGGAGATCCTGCTGGCCAACAGGAGATGTCTCGACATGGAGGGAAGGTAGAGTGCAGCTTGGTCCTACCTGGCTTCTTTGGGACAGCGATTTTAAGTTAATTGCCTGGGCAGACGCCTCAGAACCAGAAATTCTTGTGTCTTCACCAACAGCAGCGATGTCGAATGCCAGACACTCATTTGGCCAAGGAATTATCTACATAGCAATCCAAAACCTGTCTTGATACTGAGGGCTAATGCAAAAAGGTCTTGTCTTAGATTTTTTGCATTTAGCTTGTTCCTCTTCTCTCTTCAGGGCATCTTCATCAGACCCCAGGCTCCAGCCACCCCCTTAACAGGCTCACAGAGCTGTTTTCCCTGGGGTTAGGCCCAGTGCAGACTCCCCAAAGTGTGTTAATTCTTTGTGTTGGTCTCATGTCCTGCCCATAACTTTCAGGTTTGTCTCAGAGCCCCTTTTGTGGCTGTTTAGAGCAGTTTCCAGTAGCCAGAGGTGGGTGGGTGTATCAGTGCACTCTGTCACACGATCCGCTCTGTGGGCCAGAGAGTGGCCAGCGCTCAGGACAATCCCCTGGCACCCTTCCTCCACCTCCCCAAATGCCTAAGGGAACCCTAGTCACAGCCATGGGGACACTGAGGCCTCAGTCCAGGGAGACAGGAGACACTGAAACTGTCCTTTTTCCCTTCCCCCAAAGGATTAAGACCCTGCACGCTCAGATCATCGAGAAGGATGCCATGATCAAAGTGCTGCAGCAGCGCTCCCGCAAGGAGCCCGGCAAGACGGAGCAGCTCTCCTCCATGAGACCTGCCAAGTCCCTCATGTCCATCTCCAACGCTGGCTCGGGCTTGCTGTCCCACTCCTCAACGCTGAGCAGCACCCCCATCCTGGAGGAGAAGAGGGAGGACAAGAGCTGGAAGGGCAGCCTGGGTAATTCCCAAATACCGCTGGCAATTGTGATACACGAGCCTCTGCTTGGAGGGGAGGCAGGAGCAGCAGAGGAGGGTGTGTTGGACAGACAGATCAGATGGCCTGGTTGCAAGATGGGACACATTTGGAATAGCTGCTTATTTTAATCACTTCTGGGCAATAGTGACTGCTGATACTCAGGCTCTGCCATTAAATATATAAGCCTTTATTTCCAATCTGGCACCTGACTTCAGGGATGTCTGGGATACAGTTTTCAGGGTTCCCAAGCACTTGCTTTCAGCTGGGTGTTACAGCTGAAGGTGTAAAGTCTCCGTGAATTGGAGCAGAGATTCTAATCAGGATTTCTATCCTGTAGTGTTGTGCCTGCACCAACACGACTCCTGTCTGGAATGGCTCAACAGCATTGTTCTGAGAAATGGAGTTGTACCAAAGCAAATCCCAGATGAGTTTTATTTTCCTGGGAGAAGTTAGGCCCAAAGGCCCTCCCTCTGAGAGTAAAAACCCCTGAAATGTAAATGAGAACCTGTTGCAGGTGGTTTCAGAGTGTGCAGATTAGTGCCCACCTGCAAGCAGCAACCTGGGGCCACTGCTATTCCTCGGGTTCCTCAGCAGTCAGGGCTGGAAGGTGCTGTGGAAGGGCAACCAGTGCTGCCTCTTGCAGGAGGGAGAATTTTCCAGGTCCTGAAGCAAGCAGTGCAGAGTGGTGCAGAGCTGATACCACTTAGTTTTCTGTGACTGTGACATTTCCTTGCCTTTTCCCATGCAGGAGTTCTGCTGGGAACAGAATATCGCTCTGAGTCCATCCCCTCCACCCCCTCTCCTGTGCTTCCCTCCACGCCGCTGCTGTCGGCCCACTCGAAGACAGGCAGCAGAGACTGCAGCACCCAGACAGACCGGGGCAGTGAGCAGGGCAAAGCTGCTCCTTCCCCTGCAGCTCCCACCCCAGCACGACTCCCCAGCACCAACCTGGCCTACAGTGCAGAGAAAACAGGTAACAGAGCTCAGCTGCTGTCCTAGGGGGCTTAGGACATCTGTGGGGCAGCCCCGATGTCCCTTTCTCCATCCAGTTTTTGTGAGGACAGGTGGATTTCAGGGACAAGCCTGATGGTGTTTTGAGTTGTCTCAAAAGCTCTGAAGGGAAAAAAAAAAAGCTTGAAGAGTGGTAGGATAAGCACGGGCACACTGGGCAGGGAGGTGCAGCAAGATTTGAGAATTGAGAGCAGGGAGATGCAAATCCCTGAGCAGTCTCTGAGTCAGTGTCTAATCTGAAGTCAGTTGTGAGTAGGATGTGGGGTTTAAACACATGAAAATGGGCTGGGCAGACTGGCCATTGCATTGAGTGGGCATCCACAGCCCAGTGGACTCAGAGAAGGGGAGGGAGAAGGAGAGGGGACTCTCACAGTAAAGCTGTCCTGGTACCCTCCCAGCCACAGGACCCACTGGAACCGTGGAGATCCAGTTGCCAGTGACTGTCACAGGAGCTGAATTTCCTTCCCACAGAGCTCCCAGCTGGCAAGAGCTGCTCATTTTCCAGCCCACTCTGCCAAATCAATGCAGATTACACAACCTTGCCTCTTCTCCTTACAGACACATTACAGTGCTGTTGTTCTTTATGGCTGGGCTCTGCCTCCTGCCCATGCTGTGCTGTTTAATGGCTATCAAGGGAGAACAGGTCTGGTGGTGAAAATCTACCCTGACTGCATTGGTTTAAATGCAGTCACTCCAGTTTTATGTGGATTTGTGTATCAGTGGGAGGTACCCAAAGGGAATTTGATAAAATAGCTTTATTTGTCTGGCTGCATACGTGGGAATTGAATTTTTTAAAATCAAATAAGTTATTAGCTGTCTCTGGCCAATGATACAAGATGACTTAAAATGCTAATGTCATATTTCTAACCTCGTTGAAGTTACACCTTTAATTGTCTGTCTCTTGTTTTTCCTCATCACACAGATGGGCCACTCTTCCACTCCAGCACTCTTGAAAGAAAAGCCCCTGTTCAGACTGTGGGGCAGGACCTCCCAGATGGAGAGATGGTAGAATACCTCATCTGAAAGGCTGTACCAGGATCTGAGCTGGGATAACAGTAGCAAGAAATTTTTAAAAGACATTTTTACTGGGAAAAAAAATGTAGTACCTGAGTAATAAAAGAACACTCAGCTGTTTGCTCTTGTATATTATGTCTCAAAAGTTTGGACAGGTTAATTTATAATTTGTTCTAAATTATAAAAAACCCGTAACACTTGTTCTTTGAAAGTTTCCCCCTTTATTTTTTAAATACTGGATCTGGTAACATCTGGAGAAAAAAACTAGAACTTAGGTGCACTACATCTGATATTTCATTTCAGTGTTTTTCAAGTCTCTTAAGCAGAAGTGCCTGCTCTCACAGGTGCTGGTTACATGTCTAGCTTGAATGTAGTAAGGTGAGCTTAATGGCCTTAAAATGATCAGAACCAGGGACATTGTTGTGAGCATCACTTAATGGTTTTAGAATACAGATGTTCTGGGAAGCTTTTATAGATCTGAGCTGTGATCAAGGGAGATTTCCCTTTCACTTCCTCTTTCCCCTCAGTGTAAGAACTCAGAGTAGGTATTTCATATTCATAGGCTGAAAAGATTTCCATTTTCAGTGTGGTAACATTTTTTTACTTTCCAAATTCCTGTTATTATTTCTGTGTTAAAACGAGTGACTCCGGTGATTAATGTCGCATTTCATATTTGTAGTTCCTTTTGCAAGGTTTGCCACACTTTTATACTTAAGTACTTTTTCAATAATTTCTACAGTGGATAGTAAATAATATATTACATTCATGTTTTACATAAATTAATAAGAAGAATTTACAGGCCCAGCCCTGATTTGTTAGATCCGATTTCTGACATGGTAATTCCATTGACTTTAGTGAAACTACTCCAAATTTACCATAGTGCAAGTGGGAAGCCCTGCTGTTTTTCAGAGTTAGCAGATTAATCTACTGCATCTGTAGAAGACTTTTCTATATTTCAAATGCCCTTCAGCTTTGTATGTCCCTCCTTTCTGGAGAGACTGGATTCTTTTTCATATAGCAAAGCCTCAGAGGTGGAGCTTTAAAGAGAAGCTCCATGCAAAGGTTCAGATTGCAGATTCTCTCAAAATAGTTCTTTAATTCATCTGAGTGGAGAGAGCAGCTTAAAGCAAGTCCCAGAGGCATTACAGAAGGAGTTACATATTTAAGTCATGAGGTTCACTTGCAGATTTTTGGGACCTAGCACAGATGCAGCAGTGCTTTGGTTGCAGAAACTATAAGGAGATATTAAGACCAATAGAAGTACATGAGTATTTTTTGTTACTGTCTTTGCATTTTATTAAAACACTTCAATATTAATTTCTGTTAAAAACTACTCTTTTTTTTGTACTTGAATGTTAAAGTATTTAATTAGCCAGTGGTCACACACTGGGGACCTGGCTAGTTTCAGCTTCTGTGCAGCATTAGAGTAGCAAAATTTTCATTTCAGATCATTTCACCCCAGAAATAAGGAAATCCAGCAATTAATTATCACAGAGTTAGTGAATGTCTTTAATTCCTGGTTGACACTGCTGCTGTGGTGTTCAACTGCAATGGCCTTAGCAGATCAACAGGGATCACAGGAGTTCCACAGTGGAGGGTTGGGAGGGGAGAGGAGCTGCCTCTCCCTCTGCACTGGTGGTGCCTAAAGGTCAGCCCTGAGCTTTCCTTCGGATGACAATCACTTAAAATCCAAGGAAAACACTTCCCATCGTTTCTAGCAGGTTTGCTGCTGGTTAGGGTCCTTCAGGCCATGTTCCCAGTCCTGCAGAAGGCAGAGACGGCCAAGTGTGGGGTAGGAGGTGCCCTGGGTCAGTGCAGGCACAACCCCCTTCCATCAGCCAGCTCCAGGCCCTGCAGAGCTGCACTGCAGGGCTTTGCCTGGCTGTGCCACATGGGACAGCACCTTCCCAGACAGTTCCAGACCTTCCTTCCCTCTGAACCAGTCCCCTGTCTTTTCTAGGCACACTGTCCACGGCCACTTCATTCTCACCACTGAGAATGTCTTGCTTTTATTTCTCTTGGCTTAATTCCATCCCGTTTTATGAAGTAATGCCCACCCTGGATGATCTGAAGTGATTTTTCTTCCTCCTCCACAGCTGTTGAAAATGCAGCTTTTCTCATTAGCTTAAGGTGTCCATCTTTTTTGCCATTTCAGCATAAATATCTATATTATATTTTTGGGTTTGGCTTAAAATGAACAACAAGGGAGATCAAATGCCATTGACTGTGTAAGAGGGGGGAGAAATGTTTGAATGCTTTTCTCTTCTTTTACAGTCAGGAAAAGTTATATTCCATCTTGACAAACACTTCTCAGCAGCTGGAAAGGAGTTTTACAACTGTAGGGCTCTAAATAAACAGTTACAGCTCACTTGATTCACATTAATTCTAAAATGTCTGGGAAAATTTGGATCTTTTACAGATAAAACCTGTTTTGGAAAACTGATTTTCCCCGATCAATATTGGCTGTCCAGGTGAAAATAATTGGTTTATCCTCCTTGCAGTCACTGTTTTCAGGGGGAGTGCCACTGTAATTTATTTTTACAAAGAAGAAAGGACATAATAGCTTTCTGTGAATAAAATGCAGCAACTGTCTCCTCCAGAAATGGAAGCCAGGCTGTCTCTGACAGTCTGAACCATCAGGATTGCAGGAGCCTTGGCAGTTCCTTGCCCATGGAAGTAATTTTGGAATAAGACAGTGCAGTTCTACACTGCTTAGGTCAGGCTCTTTGCCCTATTTTGTAATTTCCATTTCTTCCCAAATAAAGCAAAAACCCCAAAAATTTGATGTGGAAGTTGGAGGTCATTTTCCTGTGCTGACAAACTAGGAGCCACCAGGAATGTATTCTTCCCCTGGAGCTTCCTCAGAGCCATCCTGTGTGAATGTAAACGAGCTGCTTGCTTTGAGGAAGATGTGTACTACAGTCTTCAGTCTCTGTACAGATTTATATTTTGTTTTTAAAACAGGAACTGCTTTAAGGAGACAAACTGCACACCTACTTCCTTTGCCTTCTGTAGAGCTTATTTCTAGTAGAAAGTGGTTTTTAACAATGATTGCAACGACCTTTGCAAACCAAAATGTTAGACTAAGAGTTTTTCATAAACTCGGGTATTAGAAGCAGAATTGTAGCTTTTATAAAGAAAGCCACATATTCTTCTTTGTAGAGCAAAACAAGAAAATGAAGTTTAGTTATTTTTCCTCTTTCCTGTCACTGCTTACAGAAAGGCCAAACTCCCAAGTCCTTCCCTCGGGCAGTTCCTTTGTGCTTTGACTGCTCGGGGAACTGCCTGAGATCCAGAGACTTTTGTTCCCAGCTGGCCCAATGTTGTTATTAAATTAAACAGCTCCTACCTGGCAGCTCCTGGGGGGTCTGGAGCAGCCCTTTTGTGTCTGAGGGCTCAAGGGGGGTGTGAGTTGCTCCTCAGGAGTCTGCAGGGGGACGCTGAGGTCACCAAGCGTGGTGGGGCTGAAGTTCTGCCCGTGTTGTCCGGGCTGTTTGCAGAGGCTGAAAGCTGAGCCTCGGTTTTTTTGGGGCTGCCTGAGTCGGCGGGACTTGCAGAGTTTGAGGCCAGCCCCATTTCCAAGGACACCTCCTACTCCAGGAGCCCGGCAGCGCGGGGGGCGTGGGGCACCCGTGGTGACCCCGGCCGCACCAAGGGCTCTTCCCAGCGGGACAAACCCGGAGTGGGCAGGGCAGGAAAACCCCGGCATCACTGGGCTTCCTCCCGCTGGGGCTGTCCCAGCTTATCCCGGGATTCACTGTGCTGCCAGAGGGTTTGCTCCGTGCCAGGGGTGGGGGGTCAGGGGGGGGTCTCTTCTCATGTATTTGTATAGGAACTCTTTTGTAAAAGTTAGTGTTTTTATGTCTAGGAAGTAAAAAGACATTGTAAAATGTAATTGTACTGTATTTATGAAGAAAATACATTTCTTTTCAAAAAGATCTTAAGTTGGCTTTAGAGTCTGGCTTCCACCGCCATCATCTCGTAGAGTTTTGGGGGGACAAATGGCTTCAAGCAGTTTCCCTCCCAGCAGGGTCTAACAAGGGCCCAGTCGTCTTTAGGATCCAAAAGATCCAAGCATAAATTAAAATACTAAAAGTCTAACATTTCACAACCATAGAAAGTATGTCAAGAGAATGATCTTTCCTATATAAATCTATATTGAAGTGAATCACGTGGATTTTTTTTTCCTCTTTATTTAAACCATCCAAGTTTATTTTATGTTTTTATTTTGTAATTTGTGACAGGGCTGTTTTGTAATTCAGCTGTTGAAACAGCCCTCAAGTCTTTGAAGGTTTATGGCAGCTTTAATTCTAGAAAGAAAACAAAACAGTCAGTGTAAATATGCACTAAGAAGTCTTGTAAATGTGTATCTGTGTATTTTTACAGAATGGACCCTGTGTTTTCAGCTTTTTCCCGCTGATTTGCTTGTTTTGCAGTCAATTTGCTTTGTATGAAAAGCTTACGGAATACAAAACAAAAACAATCTTCACCTTCCCTAGTCCTCACTACTGCTCAGCTTCCATCATTAAGTTTTCAGCTCCTAATCGGAGATGTAACAGGATAAAGTAATTGCCATTCCAGTCTCTTCCCTTAAGCATCCCGATTTATTTTTCCCTCTGGCCCGCCCTGCAGCTGCCCACAGCTCACACCTTTTAACAGTCAGATTAGCAGCACTTTGAGCTGCGGTGACAGCCACCTCTCCTTTGATGCCTGAACTCTTTTCCAGACATCTGAGGGCATCAGCACATGGGCAGCCAACAGCCCTGGGAGTATTTTCCACATCACAGCCTTCACTAGACCCAAGTGCTTTTTGTTCCTGTATTCTTGGTGCATTTTGCTGCCTCCTAATTTATCTCTGCCCTCTCCCGGTGCTGTCAATGGGAAGGAGCAGGGATTACTGGGAAGCTGCTCGAAAGTGGCCAGCCTTGATGCAATTTCACTGTTGACTTTCGAGTTTGATCTTAACATAGCTGTCGCCTCCCCTGCTGTAATAAATACCAGCCTGACAAATCCAGGGGCCAGTGGTCAGCTCAGCACATCCATCCCCTCCACTCTCAGGCCTTTTGATGTTGTTTCTATAAATCTCTCTGGCGTGCCGGAGCAGAAACAAGAAGACAAAAAAAAAAAAAAAAAACAAAAACCCAAAAAACCCCACAAAAAAACCCCAAAAAAAAAAAAAAACCCAAAAAAAAACCCCACAAAAAAAAACCCCCAAAAAACCAAAAAAAACCTGGCCAGACCAAGCAGCACAGCTCCAGAAGCTGGCTAAGAGCTGCATTATTTAATAACACAAGTGTGGCCCATCTGCACAGGGGTGTGAGAGGAGTAGTTGGGCATTTCACAACCCCGTGTGGGCAGCAAAGATCCAACCCCTGCTCTGTGGGGAGCAGCCAGGAGCCAGGCAGGGAGGATTTGGGATTCCAGTGCCCTCACCTTTCCTGCTGACCGGCCCACTTGGACACAACCATCTCCCAAAGGCCGTCCCTGCTCTGCTGCTGCATCTGCAGAACACCTGCAGTCTTCAATCCCATTATCTGCTGCTTGGCCTGCCAAGAACTGGGGCTTAAAAGGGAATAAAAATGAAAAGGGTGGTGGTTAAAGTTTGGTTGGTTGGGTTCCACCCCCCCTGACTCCAGCTGGCTCCAGCTTTTAGGTGAAAAAGCGCCTTTGCTCCAAATCCTCACTAAGTGCAACGTAGGTTGCGGTTGATTCCACGCCAGCCCCATGGGTGGGAGGAGGGAATTAGAAGCTAAAACAGTGCACAGTGAGTACAGCACAGTCCCAAGGGCTGCATTATTCTATTTATTGTAAAGTCTTGCCTGTTACTGCTGTGAAACACCTCCAGAGAAAAGCAAAATTCCATAATGCCACAGGACCTTTCCCAGCTCTGTGCCTCCCCTTCCTGCTCTCTGAGGCAAAATTGCAACATTTTATATATTTTGGAGCATTTCTCTGGATTCTGTAATAAAGAATAATATAAAATGGCAGCAAGAGACTGGCCTTGTAAAGGTGTTTTTACAGCGCTATTTATACAGAGTGATGCTGGAATGAGATAATCTTCACTTTGTGCTGTGGAGGTGAACGGGAGAGGAAAATTTTCATTGACGCCTTGCCAGAAGGAGCACTAATCTTTTAAATACAAGGCTTTTATATATATACACACACACACATAAATACCTGCAATTTACAAAAACTGGTAATTTTGAGAGCCTCATTGTACCGGATGAAATTTTCTTTTCCTCCCTAGTCATTTTTTTTAAACTTAAATGGGCAGGTTTGGAACTTCATTATGTCTCTACCCTTCTGTTTTCTGTTGCTGCATTTCAGAACTAAAAAATCAGAAAGAACCCATCCTGACTGCAGCATTTCAGTTCTTTATTTCAGGGCATTTTGGTTGCTTTTCCTTTGCTGGTCACCCCAGAGCACCACGGCTCGGGCAGGATGATGCCTGGGTGGTGTTCATTCACAGCCACAACATTCCTGTCTCCACGTGCCCCTTTGGCCGGAGGCAAATCCCTGTCCTGTCCTCCTGCAGGAACCATCAGCATTTCCCTGCTGGAAAGGAAAGACCTTCTGTACCTGAAAGAGACCAACAGAGCTGGAGAGAGACTTTGGACAAGGGTATGTGGTAATAGAACCAGAGGAAATGCCTTCAAACTGACAGAGGGGAGGTTTAGATGGGATATTGGGAAGGAATTATTCCCTGGGAGGGTGGGGAGGCCCTGGCACAGGGTGCCCAGAGCAGCTGTGGCTGCCCCTGGATCCCTGGCAGTGTCCAAGGCCAGGTTGGACGGGGCTTGGAGCAGCCTGGGATGGTGGAAGGTGTCCCTGCCCATGGCAGGGGGTGGAACGAGACCCCAGCCTGTTCAGAGCCAAAACATCTGCACTTGGGCCCATCTCCAGCAGCAAACACCTTTCCTTGCCCACCTGGGGACACAGCCAAAGGCAAGAGGCCTGAGATGTCACCAGCATGGCTGGAAAGTTGAGAATGGGGACAGAGTCCTTGACAGCCTCAGCCTTGTTGGTCTGGTGTGCTTGTCCCAACACTTTAACCCTCTGCAGCCACGTTATCCAGGATGTGGACTTAGAAGAAAGAAGATTTGCCAAGGGAGAAGGGCTGGAAGACTTAATGAGCTGCCTGCTGGCGCTCAGCAATTAGTGCTGGACGGTACAGCCCAATTAGGGTACTATTAACTTTAGTTCTCTGGAAATTCAGCAATTAATATTACTAATAATTCTCCTGACCTCAAAGTAATTGCAGAACATTAAAGGAGAAAACTGTTTCTAATTAAGCAATTCCCAATCCTTCTGTTTTCCCTTTTTTCTAAGCCTCTGGTGCCCTCTCAGCCATCCCAGTGTGGGGCTTGCCTGGCTCAGAGATGGGATGTGCAGTGGGGCAGAAACTCCTGTCCCTGCCACTAAGAAGTGACATTCCTGGAACTCCTCAGCACTTAAAATCCCAAAGTCTGGGCAAACCATAATCCTGCACTCTCTAAACAACTGCTGATGGGAAATCTTTTTTCACTGCCGGATTAAGCCGTTGGAAGGAGACCCAGAAGCCTCCACTGGTCCCCAAATCATAAAATCACAGAATGGTCTGGGTTAGAAGGGATCTTGTTCCAACCTCCACCATAGACAAAGGACACCTTCCACTATCCCAGGTGGCTCCAAACCTCATCCAGCCTGGCCGTGGACACTTCCAGGGATCCAGGGGCAGCCACAGCTTCTCTGGGCGCCCTGTGCCAGGGCCTCCCCACCCTCACAGGGAAGAATTTCTTCCAAATACCAATTTAAATCAAAGTCATTGCATTAGTGGCAACTGTGAACAACTTGTGAGTAGAAAATGAGGTGGAAGCTGAGTAAATAAAGGCACAGCCATGTGCTACAAATGCAGCTCGGTCTGACCTGGAGAGGGAAACAGTTCTGCCTGCACAGACACACTGAGCAGTGTCTGCTCTCCCCCTCTCACAGCCCAAACCAAGGCTGCTGAGTGACACCCCAAGTCACAAAAATCCAAATGTAACCCTTCCCACGGCCTGTTGTGATAATGAAACCCAGATTTCTGTTTCATTTCAAGCGCCAGTTGGAGTGAGGACGAGCAGCCATGCCAGCTCCACTCACGTGTGGTGGTTTAACCCTGAGATGCTGCTGCTGAGTCTTCAAAAAAAAGATACCCCATGGCTGGATGGGAAAATAAAGCACTTTTTGGAGTGGCTCAGCAAATCAGGCTTGAAGCTACCACGTGCTACATGTGTAGGAAAAGGCTTCAGTGCCAACACATGTATTTATTTATTTGTTATAATTATAAACCCGGGGCTTGGGGTGCTGGGACCACGAGGCTTCACCAACACCATGATGGTCCCTGTCCCCTCACTGCCACGGCACAAAATGCTGCTCACGGCCCTCCATGGCAGGCCAGGCATGTCCATGGGCACCACCCAGCCCTCAGGCACCGGACCAGTGAGAAAAGCACATTTTCCAGTGTCCAGCCCTTCAGGGAGATCCGACCGAGCCAGGCCAGGTCACCCCGAGACGCCCCCTGTGCCTGAGGCATCGCTGCAGCCTGTGCCAAATGCACTTTTTCCACTTCCTTTTTTTAACGTGAAGGAAGGGAAGAGTGGGATTTTGGAAAGCGGCATTTTCCCCAAAGAGGTTCAAGCAAAATACAAAAGTTTAACAGCAGCGTTCGGGCTTTTGGGGGCACCTCCACCTGCAGCCTCCCTGTACCTACAGCACGGAACATAAAGGAACTGGCTGCTGACTATCCAAGACATCCGTGCTTTTAAAAACCGAGCATTTCATGCTTCACCGAGCAGCTGAATGAGAGGCGTTTCCCATTTCTCACCTAAACAGCGCTATCGGTGTCTGCGCTGCTGCGGGCGGGCTCCTGGCGCCGGGGATGCTCTGGGCACCGCAGACAAACAGATCGATGAGGAAATGCAGCCCCGGGGCTGGAGGTGCCACGAGGCAGCTGCGGTTTCACAGACTCGCCAAGACCCTTATTAAATTCATTTGTGCTTCTGAAAGCAGTCGCTGCCTGGTTGGGTTACACGGAGCTGCCAAACGCTGGTCTGAAGGAAGCAGCGAACGCGGCGCTGCCCCGGGAGAGCGGGCGGGGATCTGTGCGGACACCAAGAAGCAGGGAAGCCTCAAATGTAATTAACTTTAAAAAAAAAAAAAATCAAATCAAACCCACCCCGCACCTGTCTCTTGCTTAGCACATCAAAACATGAGAACGGAGGCAGCACAGACTGCGAGAGGACAGAGGCAGTTTTGCAGTATTGTCACAAAAAAACCCCCCAAAACAAAACAACAAACTAAAAACAAAACAAAAACAAACAAACAACAAAACCCAAAAAATCACCCAAAAAACACCAAAACCCTTTACAAGCAATACTGACATGATGTGAGTTTGGGGGCAGCATCTTTCTGAGCTAATCCTTTTTGGAGCATCTTTGCACTTCACCGTCTCACCAAGCAGAGCCCATGCCCATCCCTGGGCAGAGAGGCCAAGATTCAGCAGCTGCCCATGGCCTGGGAACAGGCACAGGACACCCAGTGGATGCCACAGGCTGTGCCCACATCCCCTGGCTCCTGCCAGCTTGTCCCTTCTCCACGCAGCCTCTTGGCCCCCATTGTCCTGTAGTGACAGGATAAGGAGAAATGAGTACAAACTAAAAGAGGAGAAATTCAGGTTAGATATTAGGGAGAAATTCCTGGTTGTGAGGGTGGGGAGGCCCTGGCACAGGGTGCCCAGAGAAGCTGTGGCTGCCCCTGGATCCCTGGAAGTGTCCAAGGCCAGGCTGGACATTGGGATTTGGAGCCACCTGGGATAGTGGAAGGTGTTCCTGCCCATGGCAGGGGGGTTTGGGACTGGATGATCTTTAAGGTCTCCTTCCAACCTTTAACATTCCATGATTCTGTCCCAGGAGTTGCCAAACCCAGCCACAATCAGCTTTTCTTTCCCGGTCTGACCCCACACAGCCACAGCACCGGGGCAGGGGGGTGTCCAGGGACATCACGGCCACCTCCAGCCCTGGAGGAGCCCCGCGGGTCACCCGGGCTGGTGCTGACGGCTCGGGCTGTGCTTGCAGGGTTGAGGGCACTGCTTCCCCAAAAACCTCTAGATGGCAATCGCTGGCAGCGCTGCCGAGCCTCTTCCCGGAGCTCGCCGGCAATCCTGGCTGCTGGAGCCGCCCGCTTTCCTGCCGTCCTGGAGAACTGATGCTCCGAGCCCGGGTTATTTGTCAGCATCCCTCGTATCCTGCTCCCTGCTGGTTCGCACGGCAGCTCCCCGATGCTGCTGCATCCCTTCTCCCGATCCCCCGCTCCCGACACGGGGCTTGGGGAGCGAGAGCAGGACGAGCCACCAGCCCTGACTGCGCCTCCTGTGTCTCACAGGGCACCAACGTACCTGGGGGAAAAAAAATCAAGTCACACCGTTTATTCCCAGCTGCCTGGGAAAGGCTTTTCCCATCGTATCTAAACTTAAAAGTGTCTTTTTAAGTGTAGGGTGACTGGCCAGGCAAGGAGGACTCTGCAGGCTGTCCTGCTGCCCTGGGTGCCAAAGGGGACTGAGCCCGGGGCACCCCAGATTTGGCCAAAACCCCTCGCTGGGGTGTCCCTGCGAGGCCGTGGGGGACAGGGACCAGCTGGATCCTGCTGTGGAAGCTGACACTGGAGCAGCTTCCAGCGGGGAAACTGCAAGTATCGTCTGTCCCCGGCTGGGTGCAGTAAATGGCATTTATTGTGTTAAAGGGAGAGTGCTCCCAGCCCCCGGGGCGCTCACTGCAGCTGCCGGGCAGGTAATGGGGAAATGTTGCTGTTTTCTCTTGTAAAACGTAATCACAGTTGCCTTCAGCCTCGGCGATGGGCGGTGGGGAAAAACAAGAGTCACTTTCCAGCCGTGTTTCTTCAAGCTCACACTTAGGCACTGCTGCTCCCTGATTTCCATCTGCACGTTCTGCAGGTTCCTGAGCTGCTGGCGGAGCTGGCAGCCAGGCAGGGCCATCGAGGCCCTCGATTTACTCCGTCTGCTGCCTCCTGCCTCCAGCTGAGGGCCAGGCTTGGCTCATCCCACTGCCCTGGCTCATCCCGCTGCCCTGGCTCATCCCACAGCCCCATCCCATCCCACTGCCCACCCTCCTCCTTCAGCTTCAACAACTTTTCCACAAATACAGGTTCAGATCTTTTGAGGAAAGTGCTCGGGCTCTTTCTGCCCTCTTTCTTTTCAGCCCCATGAGAGCCATTCACAGGTGAAGGTGCAGCACATCCAGCCCTGTGCCTCACCCAGCGTGGCTGGGCACAACCATCAGTTACTGCCCCTCCCAAAAAGGGGGCTGCTCACTGCCCTAGCTCAGGAACAGGAGGAGCTGCTGGCGTGCTGGACACCAAACAGCTTTCCCAGCAGCTTTGCAGGGCTGCTTTTCCCTGGCGAGACATTTGCCCAGGGCTGGAAGTTGACTCAACACCCGGGATTAGGAGCTGCAGAAGGGAGCAAGCAGAAAGTAATGAATCGTTATAGAAAATGATAAATCCCCGCAATAATAAATAATGCAGTAAGACGTAATTAATTATCTCCATTTATGCTGGGCTGCCTGGTTATTGATTTAGATGTGTTGCCAGCCTGGGCAGCCCTGACTCCTTCAGGGTTTCATCTGTGCTGTTCCACCTTCCCTCTGTCAAAGCCGCTGTGCTGCAGGGCTCGCATCTCCTGGGCCAGGAACTGGTGCTGTACTTCCCTGGCACAGGCTGCCCTGTGCTGTGCTGCCCACTCTGGTGCCTTCCAGCACACGAGTGTTGGGATCAGGCTGCAGGGACAGGACAATAACCCCGAGTGAACCCCGGGAACAGCAGGCGGACGTGGCCGCATCCCACCCACCCCTCGCTGGAGCTCTGATGTCAGAGGCACCAGATGGCTCCCGTTCTGCCCGATTTAATGGTGCCTAATGAGGTCACTTCCATAAAAGAGTTAATTATTTCCTGGGAGCCATTTGCTAACGTAATTAAGTCTCTTTCATGCCTGGTTTTAGCGACTGGCTGAGAGCAGGGCTGGTGTGAAAGGCAAGGCAAGGGCCGAGCACTCCAGCAGTCCCCCCTGCCTTGTGTTGGTGCACCCAAAACAGGAGCTTTTCGGTTTCTCTTTCCCAGGAATGGGTCAGCAGCTCCTGCACCCTGGGCTGATTTTTCATCCTGCTTCCTCCCAGAAGCACTAGAAAGGCCATTCCAGGGATGCACTGTGTGTAATGTCATTTGTGAGTGTAAAAGATGGGTTTTAATGGCTTGTTGTATCTGGTATCTTGGAGGTGATGGAGCCTGGAGGAGTTTCTTCACTTCTTTCTTAGGAAATTGACTCAGTACAGATGGCACTCTGAGCGTTTCTATTGAAATAAACAGGAAAGGGCTGTGCCCCCAGAGGCCATCCTGCTCCTTTTCCCAAACCTGTGGGTGAAACACGACCACGAGCATCTGCCAGGGCAGCGCAGCCACAGGAGCAACAGCTGCAGCCCTTCCTGCACCAGCGCAGCCTTAATTAAAAAATAAACTGCCAGACACCATAAAAAATTAAAACTTGAATGCCTTTAACATCCATCTGCAAGTCCTCTGCAAGGCTGAGGAGGCAGAGGGGCTGCCACTCCCCACTGGGCCTCGAAAGGCTCCATGTCCCCACACAGGATCCTGGAACCTGATGTTGTCCCCCTGTGGGGTGGCATTTGGGGAGCAACAAGTGCCAGGTCTGGCCCTGCTCTCTTTCAGGGGTCACAGTGATGGGGACAGCCAGCAATCCCACTTGTCCTCTCCCTTATCTGGCTCTCAGTGCCCTGGTCACCACACCAGGAGCTGGGGCAGTTGATCCCTGCTCTGCAAGGGGAAAGACTCAGAACACGACGGTGCTGCTTCCCTGCCAGGCCACCACTGAATTATTTCATCTCTTCTGAAAAATCTGCCCGGTGCCTGGTGTGGAGGGAAACTCCCCGGGCTCTGCCTGGAATCTGCTTTCTCTCCTTTTCCAGAGTTTTTTGTATTCACCTGCCTTTTGCTGTTGCTGTCCCCCTGTCCAGCATCAGCCGGCGATGACAAACCCTGTCCCCCTCCCAGGCCTGCTGCTGCTCCTGGGTGATTATTCCTGTTAAGTACTTCCTTCAGAGCAGCAGCCAGATGCAAAGCTGTCAGCTCAGATGCTGCTTGGCTTTTGCCCTCGCATCTGCAGCCGCTGGCCTTGGAGAATCCTCTTGGAGGCTCTCGGAGCTGCTGGCAGGAGGACAAACAGCAGGGCTGCAAAGGCACCGTGCCACCAGCGCTCCCAGCTGTGGCTCTGTTCCAAAATCTTTCCCTTCCCGGTGGTTTTCTGGATGTCTGGGCGCAGGAATGTGTTGGGCAGAGCAGAGGATGCAGGAGCAGAGGCTGTGGCTGGGTACCAAACCCCACTGCAACCCCTCTGAGATGGGGTGCTCTGCCCAAGCTGGGCCCAGCCACCAAGCCACCCCTGCTGGCTCTGGGTTCTGCTCCTGGGTGAGGAGTGGGTCCTGCAGGGTGGTTCTAGGCAGTGAGGGGAGCAGTTCCACCGGGGTCAGAGCAATCTCAGCATAGCTGTGAAAACAGGGCCATTAAACCACAGACCTGACGGGGTCTCCTCTCCCTCTGGATCAATTCACCGAGTATTTACCACTGGTGGTGATCACCAGGACTGACAGGCTGTCCTGGGCACATCAGCTGGTTCTGTTTTCCCCTCCTTCACCCCAGCCTTGCTGATTGCTTTGCTCCGGTTTCCACATGGGAAATCCCAGCTGGTGATGATGGGCAGGGAAGGTGATGCTGGACAGGGAAGGTGATGCTGGGCAGGAGCACCACGGAGTCATTTACTCCCTGCTCACCCTGGGAGCACCCACAGCACAGCCCACAGGCTGCACCAGAGCTCTGTTCCAGGACAAAGCACATTAATAAACTTCCTGGCAGGGCTGTGAATGAAATTGGGGTTTCACACCACAGGTTGCACCTTGCCCTGTGCTGAGCTCAGCTGTAAAGCAGCAGAACCCACCCCAGGTCTGCTCTTGGGGCACTGAATGGTCCCTCAACGGATCAAAGGCAGCTGTGCCCTCCCCTGGGCACTGTCAGGGAGGAGAATGCAGATGCTGCAGGGACATCCCTTGTCTCAGAGCACAGCAGGCATTTAAAGAAACTTGGCAGCACTAAATACTGACAGCTGACCCAGAACAAGAGTCACCACCAACTCAACATCGTGGACGGGCTGGGAAGGTGAGGGTTTATCCTTGTCCACAGCTCATTGTGTTGTTGTTCTCTGTTCAAGACAGGGTGCCCACAGTGGGAGGCAGAGAGGGAGAGCGGGACCCGCACAGCTCCCTGCTCTGGTGTGGTGTAAGAGCAAACTGAACCCCACCTGAACCCACAAACAACACAGAGAACCGGGAGCTGGGATCCTAAAGAGAGGCAACAGACACCTGAGCCTCCTTTTCTCCAGGCTGAGCCCACCCAGCTCCCCCAGCTGCTCCTCACTGGACTTGTGACTCACTCTGCTGTAAGTCACAGATTTTCCTTTGGCACATCAGCTTTTCTCCCGAGTGCCACTTTTTCCTGACATTGCCCTTTCATCAAGAATTTTCTCCTTGTAAAGGAGAAAGCTGGGTGCTTGTAGGGAAATTCTAGGGGTTTGCAGTGACCCCTGTGATTAGGCATCGCTGGAGGGCTCTTGATGCCCTGCAGGGCAGGTGTGAGGACTCTTGGCAGCAACTGGGTCCTTGCAGAGCTCTGCACCATCACCACTGTCTCAGATGCTGAAAAGAGGCTGAAGGAAGCAAACCTGAGGCAGGCATTTGCTGTCAGAGTGGTGATTGGAGGCCTCTCTCTACCCATTTTTCATTACTGTGCTAACACAATTTCTGGGAGCAGCAGAGGAGCATCCCCTGACAAGTACCTCCCGTGGCCACCAGAAGTGTCGAGAAGCACTCGAGCCCAGGGCAGCAGCTGAGCAGAGGCACTGCACAGAGCTGGGTGGCTTTCAGTGCCTCCTCCTTCCTCACTGAGCGGGAGAAGGGAAGGGGGAGAAGGGAGTGGCTGTGTCTCTGCAAATCCCACTGCACCAGAGAGCAGCAAAACCCACCAGAGAGCGGCAAAACCCATCATAGAGCAGCAAAACCCACCCCAGAGCTGCAAAACCCACCCCAGAGCAGCAAGACCCACCACCAGCCAGGGTCCCTGAGAGCCTGCTGCTGAATTCCTCATCTTTACAGCGCTGGGAAGAATTTAAAATATAGATTTCACTGCTGGTGTTGGGCACACCCTTTTGCACTCCTTAATGTTCTTCTTTCCCTGCTGAACGAGCTTCATGCATTTCAGGAGGCCTGTGGGGAGAAGAAATCACCCTGACTCATGGCAGTGACCTTTAGGAGAAACGCGAGGGCCCCGGGGGGGTGTGGGTGTGTGTGAGGATTTAGTGCCAGGGGGTGAGGCACAAACTGAGTGCCACCCTGGTGCTGATGAGTTCCAGAGCCACCATGGACAAAGCTGAGGGGCAAGAGCTGGTCCAAGAGGTGATGATGCTCACACTCATCATCATCATCACCAGTCCAGGGCTGGTTAAGCCAAGGCAGACCCACAGCCATGTGGGCACGACTGTTTATCTGCACTTCCATGACAACACCTGTGTGTTTACAGCACTGTCAAAGAGCAATAATCCTTTAATAATCTGCAGAACAGCCAATTTTTCTTGCAGGGTGAATGTCAAAGGGTTCTTGAAAATTGCTCTGGAAACAGGCTGGGCCAGAAAAAAAAAAGCAAAGTCTGTCTGTTCCTCAGCCACCTGCCCCAAGTTATTTTCTGCTTTCTCATATCTGGTTTTGCTCCAGGGATGAAATGCTCAGGCCTGGTCCAGCAGCAGGAACCAGGGCTCAGGCTCAGGCTGTGTGCACCCTGCCCTGGGGTGACTCCAGCAGCAGCAGCTCAGGGCTGTGGGGGCTGGAGAGGCTCCCGCACAGTCAGGGAAGGAGGGACCTGCTGCCTGCATGGGACCATCCCCTCCCCTGGGGCACCCAGCACAGAGCCAGCTGGCTCAGCACACTGCCTTCTGTCCCTCTTTTCTCCTTTTCCCTGCAGGATCCCATCTGGGGCTGGCAGAACCCCTGTGCCGGAGGGGCTTGAGCGGGTCAGGAAGCGGCTGGAGCTGCTGGAGGGCAGGACAGGCACACCTGAGCCACTCCCAGACCTCCACCCCTTCCCAAACTGGGCTGAACCCCACCACCCCTTGGACTGAGGGTGTTTTTACCTGAGTGCATTTGGGGTAGAGGCTCAAGCTGTGTCCTCACAGCTGCAGCACTGCTGGGTGCTCTGGTGGCTCTAAAACGTGGCTGCTGCTGCTCAGGTTTGTTTCCTGGTACACCTTCAGTTTGCACCCAGGTTTTGCCTTGGACTGACATGGATAATGACAGTGGTGACCCCCCTCAGCTGTTTTGGTGCCCAGGCCAATGTCTTCAGGCTCCTGCCTGGCTGCTCTGTCCGTGCCATGGGCTGGCAGCAGTTTTTGGTCCTTTGCTTTGGGGCTTCCCGGCTGAAACAGCTCCTCCATGCCCAGGTGGGACACAGAGAAGAGACCAGCCAGGAGGGAGCTGGGGGTGGACACGGGGCTGTAAATCCCACCAGCACAGCAGAAGAGCAGCAGTTTGGAAATTGAAGTCAAAAATTGAATTTGAGGTCCAAGTCGCTGCTCTTTCCCCACACTTTCCATGCACAAGCCCACCAGCAGCACTGCCCTTGCCCTGTGCCCAGCCCTGCAGCCCATTCTGCTCCCAGGGGCATCCCCTGGGGACGCTCCCTCTGCAGTGGTGCTCCCAAGCAAATTGCCATGGAAACAGAGCCAAGGCACTGAAAATCTGCCTCTGAGCCGGGACCGAGGGGGTCCCCCCAGGGGAGCGGCTTCGTTCATCCCTGCTGCCTTCACCCTCAGTCCCTGGGGCTCACAGCTCCAGGAACAGCAGGGACAGGGCAAGGAAACCTCATCCCAGGGCTCCTTGGGCATGTTGCAACTTTCCCTGGGACACTGAGGGTTAATAGTTCCCTATTCCTGTGACCTGGCAGGAGTTTGCAGTGGTTTTTAGTAAAAATGTACATGTTGGACTGATGCTGGTGGGGACCAGCTGCAGGCCAGAGCTGAGGGGAAAAAACTCATTAAACTGCAGGGTCCTCCTGACTGCTTGTGTGTCCTCAGAAAAATATTAGTCCCTGCTAATTTCCTCAGACTGCTGCATGGGCATGACTGTATTTAGAGCTGGTTCCTGGCCTCAGTTCCCTTTGCCAGTGGCACTGGTGGCTGCCTGAGATCCCTGTCCCTGCTGCCCCACACTCTGCCCCACCCCTCTTTGCTGGGAGCCTGTGGATGGGCCAGCTCTTGCCTTGCTTGCTCCAGGCTCCAGGAAACAAGGAAAAGTGGCTACTGAATGGGGAACAAAGTCTCTAAAAGCTTCTTTAGTAAATCTCAACCCTAAAATAAAGCCCAAATCCTCAGCAGGGTCAGACCCACCGCACAGGGCAGCGCCTGAAGAGGAGCTGCAGTGGGAGCAGAGGAAAGGCAGAGTGGGACCAGCCAGGTCTCTCTTTTCCTCCACTCAAAGCTGCCCAGGAGAGGAGGCTTTCCCAAACTCCAGCTCCTGTTCCTTCAGGAATTCCTCTGCCTCCCCCTGGGTTTCCAGCCTGCAGCCACTTTGGGGCAGGGTGGTTCAGCTGGGTCCCCTCGCTGAGCAGAGCTAACTTTGCCTTCTACTCACTTAGGTATAAATAATCTTTTACTATATTAATTACTTTGCACAGAAGGATAAGACATAAATTATAACCCAATGGTTATAATTGCATGTTCTTAGCACGTGTGCTTCGTTACTAATTATCCCCCTTCTCCCAGGCAGATTAAAAAGCAGAAGCATTGGATCGTGGCTGCCAGGGAGTAAGGCTGCTGAGGGAGGAGAGGGAGCCCCTTCTTGCCACCAAAGGGGTGTGAAACACTGCCACAAATACAAATATAGGCCCTTCCCTCCCTAAATTAAATTAGTTGGAGGAGGTGCCTGCAGCTTTCCTGTGGGACAGCGATGCCCATGGCAGCTCTGAGACTTTCCTTCCATCCATGCCTCCCATCCTGCCTCCTGCCACTCACAGTGCAGCTTCTCTTGGGTTTATACCAAAAAGAAAAACCCTATTTAAAGTTATTTTACTTACTCCTGCTAGGCCTGTGGCTTTTCAACAAGCGCCCTTTGGGGCAGGGTGAGTGGTCACTGGCTCTGCAGAGCCTGCAGAAAGAAAAAGAGGCAAAAAATGTCACTGTTGTGGCTGTGAGTGACCCACAGCATGACCTGCCATCTACACTTGGGCCACTCCAGGAACTGAATGATAAAATGCTGTGCTTCACATCCTCAGCCTGGGCAACAGCACTGGACATCACCTCAGGTCTCGTGGTCACCATCACCCTGTGGCACCAGAGACTTGGGTACCCCAGAGATGGCCTCAGGTTGTGTATCCAATTCCAGACTTAACACCCCAGAGCTTCCAGGTCCAGACTGTTGTTTCTGCTTACGGAAAGTGTCAGACACATTTGTGCCTGCAGTGGGCAGCTGGTCCTGGCTGAGGGGCCTGGAGTAAAGCTGGAGAGCTCCATGAAGCCACACTGGGTTCATTCTGCTACAAAATAAATCAGCATCTCATCCTTAGGACAGTTTCTCGTAGCCTCCCTCAGCAATCCTGCATAAAATCTTCTCTTGCTCCCAAGCTCTTTGCTAGGAGAGCTCAGCTCTGCACTGCCCAAAGCCTTCCCCCCTACCCCAGCTTGCAGCAGAGCCCTTTGGCTCCAGCCCCTTCATTCTAGGCTGGCTCATCTGCAGCCCAAATAACACCTGTAAGCGTTTTTGGACAAATTTCCAACCTCAAGGCTCTGGAAGTCCCAGGCTGTGTTTGGTGATGATGTTCAGAGGGACAGCAGTACTTGGCCGTGCCCCCAGCAGGGAGTGAGCACCACACTGAGCCCTGGGTTTAGGGTGCCCAGTGGGGCAGTGCCTAAGGGTTAGGCTGAGACCAGAGATTTCCAGGGTTCCCCCGGGGTTCCATGAGCGTGGTGGGGGTGGGAGCAGCCTGTGGAGTCAGGGTGATGTTCCTCCCGAAGCCGCGCTCGCCGCACGCACGCCTGAGCCTCCCTCCAGGGGCTCTCCAACACCCAGCCCAGATCCCGCTGTAAAAATAGTTGCAAGTGTTAATTGCAGGCACTGATGGTTCAGCAAGCTCCTGCTGAAACCTCAGCTGAACCTGGGAAGGAGCAGATAAAGCACGATCCTTTTCACAGCTTGTGGAAAAGCTGGGATTCTTTGGAATAGGCGGGAGAGCAGGGAGCGTGTCGCTCCTGTTCTTTCTGTGTCAGGCATACAGAGTATTTGCAAGGTTATCTTTCTCTGAATGGCAAATTTCCTCTCCTCTCATAACTCCTTTCCTGCTATCAGCTTTCCTTGACAGAGTTTATTTTTAAGGACGTATTCCATCATTTATCAAACATATCACAGAGATACTTGGACTTTCTGGATGAGGGGTGAGAGGCTCTGCCGGCCTCGCTGAGGAACTGCCCTTGTCAGGGTGGGTGCTCATCCCTCCCTCCTTGCTGCAGTCCCTGCTCTGACTAGAGCCCAGAGAAATCAGCATTTATCCTTAGTCAATCCAAGGAAACATTCCAGCAGCTCACAGGATCACACTCTCTGTTAACAGCACATCCCTGCTTTGCCTGAGCCTGGTCTAGGAAGCTGCAGGATTTTTTCTTTTCCCTCTTTTATCTGAATTTCTGCAAGGAGAGGGAGCAGGGGAGCAGCCGCAGTTCTTTGCCCTGCATACAAGAAGTGTTGCTACAAGTGGGCTTAAAAATGATTATATTTTACATCACAGATTTTAAGGCATGAGTGAAAAAACACAAAGATTTTTTTTGTTGTTGTTGTTGTGCCGGTGTGTTTTCACAGGCAAAACGCCACAGATGAAGCTGAGGAGATGAAATGAGTTCCTCCATCCTGGGGGCATCTTCCCAGAGGGAAGCACTGGCTGTGCTCAGCAGTTGGGGTGAAGGTGTGCAGAGCCAGGAACAGGGATGTTCCTCCTCCTCCTTCAGGCACGAAGGGAACAAAACTCCCACGGCCATCGGGGTGCTCACGAACGCCACAGGTGACAACCCGGGGTGCTCAGTGTTCCCCTCACACAGCACTTGGATGGTGGCTCTGTCTGAGTTCCACCAAGCACAGAATTGATGTTTCAAATTCTGCCTTGAATTAGAATAGTTCCTGAGCAGCCTGAAAAGCTTCATCTTCAGTGCCTCAGCATCTCAGCAGGGAGAGGCCGTGCAGGATGGAGCCAAGACAGGGCCAGGAGATGAATATCCCATGGGCAGGGGGCTGCCCATCCCCACCCCTCTGGGATTCTGGTGCCATTGCTATCACAGATATGAACTAGCTGTGGCCAGTTTGGGGAACTTCTGAGTTTTTTTGGGATTTCTGGTATTTTTATCATATTTTGGGTCTGGAACCCCATCCACCCCTCCCTCCTGTGCTGCTGCCAGAGGCCATATCCAACATCTCACCCCTTTTGTGTCGTAAATGGAAGAGCATCAGCAAATGCCTAATTTGCTGTTTTGCACATGCAACAAAAAATGGCATCATTTGTCAAGGTTGATGAAATTCTCTTTCCGTTTTTTTTTTAATTTTCTGGTATTTGAGGAGAAAACAAGGTAAACAGCGAGAGGTGTCCTGTAGCAATGACAAACAGCTCCCAGGCAGTAATGCTGCCGTGCTGCCTTGGCTCTCTAATAATAATAATAAAAAAGAAAGACATTAGTACCCCTGGATTCATTACAAGTTCAGTAAAAGCCTTCAGGAGGAGAGGGAGCTTTTTCATTTAACTTGCAGAATTGCCTAAGAAGAGAGCTTAATCAACCCATGAGTGACTTACACTCACTGAAGGTATCTTGTCAAAATGAGCCCAAATTTTATGTGTCTCTCTCCTCTCGAGAGGAACATGAGATACATTTTCCACAGGCTGGTAATTTAATAAAGCAACTTTTTCCGTGGAAATTGCAGACGAGGTGATTTTTGCTGGCTTTGGTGATGTCCCACCCCCGTGGACCAGAGGGGCTGCGGGGGCCGGCCCTTGTGCCTCTCTGCCCTTGGGCTGAGAGCTCTCCCTGCCCGGGATGCCTCAGGAGTGCTCCAGTTGGGAATATTTCAGCTCCATTCCCCAGCTCTGCCCCTGCTGTGCCTCTGGCCATGTCCTTCCCTCCCTTCTGCACGTGGCTCCGGCTCTCATGGTTGTGCCAAACCACCCGTCCGGGTGTCTGCTTCCCATTCCTGGCTGCCAGTGCCCGGTCCTGCGCCAGTGCCACGGTGGGGAACACATCCTGGGACTGGGGAGATCAGCCCCAGCACGGATCCCTACCCACAGCAGGCCTCCCCTCCGCTCCTGTTTGCTCTGGGGTGCTGAAGGACAGCAAATAATCATTGCCTGCTGCTCCAGCCTAATGTGTGTCTGCATTTCCTACAATTACATGGCCATTCTGATTTTTTTTTTTTAATTGCAGCAGCAGGAAGCAAGGGGACATGGCCAGGATGGCTGCCCAGGCTGCTGCAGGAAGGTCTGGGCATTTAACAGCCCCTTTCATAATGAGGATCTGATAAATAAGAGCCCTTTAAGCCCCATGGGGTGTAGCTGCTGTGGCAGGTTAGCACAAGGATCACTCGAGGGGGGTGCGGTGCCCTGGATGGGGTCAGTCCCCAGCACCCCCTGTGCCCTGGGGATGTGCCAACCCCTCCTCTGGAGCTGGGACTGAGCTCTTCTCCTGCCAGAATGTAGGACCAGCCCAGGGCCTTTTATTTTCCCCCACACATCAACCCCTGCCAGGCTGCCGAGGCTGTCCCTGGGTTCTGCACAGCTTTGGCTCTGTTTGAAGGATGCAGCAGGAGCATCCCTGAGCTGACCCCGCACTTGGGGACATCATTCAGATGAAAGCCAGGCTCCAAAAATCATTGCTGTGAAAGAGATGTCTGGAGAATGGACCCAGGGAAAGCTGAGAGGGGTCTGTCCCTCTGGCTGATACCCACAGACAGGCTGGCATGTGCCATGTGATCCTGGTCACCTCCTCTGCTGGCTGTCCCCAGCCCTGGGTGCTCCCCTGCTGCAGGGTCAGGAGGGGACCTGGGGCTGCTGGTGGCACCTGCTGGCCCAGAGCCTCCCCTGCTGGGGTGCTCAGGATGGTCCTTGCAGCAAGAAAATATCAATTCTTCATCTCTTCCAAGGAAAAAGTGATTTATTAGGCTTTGCTGAAGTGTGCTGTGGTTAGATTATATCTATTGACTCCTACAAATACAGATGTAGGACAAAGGAACTCATCACATCCATGCTCAGGGCTGTGTCTGTGTGGAGCTTGGTGATTCCAGAACAGCTCTTGCTTTCCTGGCTGCCCTCACTTCATCCCCCAGCTCCATGTGAGGGACAATGACACTCCTGAGATGGCCTGGAGCAGGCAGCAGTGTTCACCTGGGCTTTCCCACTGCTCTGCCTGGCTTCTGAAAGCCCCAGGGGCTTGTGTTTCCTCATGGGCTGGGTGAAGCCTCATCATGCCCAGAAGTGGAGGGTCTGCTGTGATCACAGGGAATCAGAGGGTTGGTTTAGGAGCCAATGGCCCTGGGTATGGGCTGTGCAGTGAGGAGGGAGCGTGCACCCAGTGCTGGCTCTGCTGCTTCAATGTTTGTTTATTATGCTGGTGAGATGTGAAATATTTGCATTTGCATTTAATAACTGATTATTGCAGCCTCGGGTGAGGCAGTGGGAGCTCTCACTTATCTGCCTCTCTATCACAGGGAACTTCAGAGAAGGGTTCTGGAGGTGAGACCAGAGCTTTCCCCTGCCAGCCTTCCACCCTCTCAGGTATTATTAGAGAATCACAGAAAAGTTTGCGTTGGAAAGAACCTCTAAACTCATCTCATTCCAACCCCCTGCAGGGGCAGGGACACCTTCCACTATCCCAGGTTTCTCCAAGCCCTGCCCAACCTCATCCACCCACGTTTTGGATGTGCAGGCCTCAGTTCAGCCCTCAGGTGCCTTTCTGGCATGGCTCTGGTGTTAGCTGGATCCCTGAGGAGCGCTGGGCCGTGCTTTTAGGAGCAATGGGACGAGGTTGGATCTGGGGAGCAGCCCCCCCTCACCCACAGCCTCGCAGCTCCAAGGAGGAAAGGGACTGCAAGCCAGAGCTGGTGAGGAGCTGGGAGGCTTTGGCCCTGCTCAGGATAACTCCCCTGAGCACCATCAGCTGTTCTGGAGCCTTTGGCAGCTCTCTGGTTTGATCTGGTGCTCCGTGAGGCTCCGTCAGCATCGCAGCCCTGCTGCAGCAGCAGCTCAGGGTGGAAGGCTTTCCACGGGCCCTGTCACTCACCCCGCTGGCAGAGCCCCTCAGAATCCATCCATTGTGCAGGCAGGATTCCTCAGGAGCGAGTTCCACTAAGCTGCGTGTGCGGGTTAATTAATCTTTAATGCTACCAACCTTTCCTTTGTGTCACATGGCGGTTCATCAGGTTCTGGAGGGGAGGCGAGCCCACCTCCCCGCGGCTCCGCGCTGGGGACGGCTCCCAGCAATTACATATGTGAACATAATTTTCTCTGCTTTATAGCTCTACCCTGTAATCTAGAGAAAGTGACATTTTCCGTGGCACAATATGGGTTAGGCTCTCGTTCTGATGATGCTGCTTTTGCCAATAGATTTTTTCCCAGTGGCATATGGCACGCACTGTTACATCTGCTCCCATTTCCAAGTGATCCTTTACCCTTTGTTGAATTTTTACAAATGCTATCAGTCTAAATAATCCAGAAGGCTGCTATGGCAACAAAACGAGAATGCTGCCTCTTTCTCTCTTCCTTTTTTTCCCCCTTTTTTTTAACCCTGGAGTACAAGGAGGAGGATGTTGGCTGTGTTCCTCAGCAGTGTGGGTGCCTTGGTTTGGGTCCCCATCAAACCCCACCACCCTCCCGTGTCTGCTGGCATTGTCCTGCCTGCAGGAAAGAGCAGAGAGAAAACACACAGAGGATCTCTGTATGGGCTGTGTCATGCCTGGGATGAAGCTCTCCGAGGAAAACACCACAAATCCCACGGCTGGTCCTGCTGGGGAAGCTCCCCAAGGCCATTTCCCCCATCCCATGGCCATGGTGGAGGGTGCAAAGTCTCGCACACAAATGTCAGAATCAGCACCACAGAAATTCACCTAAATTAATTTAATGAGCCAGGCACAAATGGGTGGTGGATCACTCACAAAGGAGAGCTGGGCCTGCTCCTAGAGAAGACGAAAATAATTTGGAAAATTAGCAGCAGATAAACACATCCATGCACCAGCTGGGATGAGGTAGGGCAGTGCACTGGGATCTGTTGCTCTCACCTGGATTTTGCCCCTTGGAGTGAGAAGCTGGCATGGGCAGTGCAGGCAGAGCTGGTTTTGGGGTGTCCCCAGGGGCTCCCACCCACAGCTGCCTGGTCTCATCCCACACCCATCCCCAGGCTCTGCCACAGCAACACGGCCAGGACTCATCCCCGTGTTTTTGGGTAACCCTCTCTGAGGTAGGTGTGGGGTGGGACACGGGGATGCTGTGGATGGGTGCTCGAGCACTGCTGCTGATGGCTTGGAATGAGACTTGTTAGCAAACCTTTCCTAATTCCTGGCGCTCCCAGCACCAGCTGTCCCTGAGTGCTGCCAGCCTTGGCCAGCAGCCGGAGTGGCTCCAGGCCAGCGGCTCCTCCAGAGAAGCTGTGGCTGCCCCTGGATCCCTGGAAGTGTCCAAGGCCAGGTTGGACAGAGCTTGGAGCAACCTGGGATGGTGGAAGGTGTCCCTGCTCATGGCAGGAGCGGAACTGGGTGGGCTCTAAGGTCCCTCCCAACCCAAACCATTCCATGATTCTGTGATTCCCCCTCTCCCTGCAGCTCCATCCCAGCCCTGACCCCTGCAGGATGATGGATTTGCAAGGGGTTTGTGATCTCCTGCTGTCGGGCACTAAATGTTTCTGATCTTCTGCTGCTGCTGCTCAGGAGAGCTCTCGACCATAAGAAACCTGTCAGACCTCTCTGGTACAAAGGTACTAAGTTAATAAAATTTGTCCATAAAATCAGACAAAAGGCATTCCAGTTTTATTAAGATCTAAACTGTGCAGTCTGGTTTATTACCGTCCTTTATAAATTATCCATCCAAACCTCTGTCTTATAAAGACAGCCCGTATCCAGATTTACTGCATTCCAAAGACAGTGAATTTCCTGGTATGCTGAAGGGAATGGCTCAAAAACCTTGCTCGGACTGGGCAATGACACTGCCCAGCAGCTGATCTGGGGAACAGCACAGGATGTGGGACCTGGGCAAGAGCAAGGCTGCTGTGAGCGACTCTTGGAATGCCCACTGGCACCTCCCAGCCCATGGAATCAGGCACAGGGAGGGGTGGTGGGGTCCAGGGAGGTCCTGTGCAGGGCAGGACAAACGCCAGCCCGGTGTGTGGGGTGTGGAAGCACTAAGGAATTCACTGTGAACGTCTCGCAGTGACACCTCTTCCATCACCTGCTTCTGAATATGATGGTGAATCTGCCATTCAGAGCAAAGCCATCAGTGTGAGAGCAGTGCTCGTTAGTGTCATATAAATAATAATTGTATTAGCTAGGAGAAGATGATTAATGTGAATTGTTTTCTGGCAGGTATTTGCTTATTGTGTGTGAGCAGGGTGGGTGTAATGTGGGGAACCAGAGCCTGTGTTGGTTCTGCAAGTGGCACCTTCACCTGTGGGGCTTTGCTTTCCTGTTCTCCATCACCTGAGGCCACTTTTACCCTTTCTGGTGGGCCCTGTGGCTTCCCAAAGGACTTGGGGAGCTTCAATGGGATTATTCCTATCAAAATGGGATTATTCCCATTGAGAATTGGTGGCTGCCCCATCCCTGGAAGTGTCCAAGGCCTGGTTGGACGGGGCTTGGAGCAGCCTGGGAGAGTGGAAGGTGTTCCTGCCCATGGCAGGGGGGTTTGGGACTGGATGATCTTTGACGTCCCTCCCAGCACAAACCATTTCTAAGATCTTATCCAGAGCAGGATGCTCCTCCATGAGTTGGGCTGCAATGTGCCCCCAGGAGATGTTCCTGGCCATTTCTGCCCAAGAGATCAAAGATAGGCTTAAAAACAACCCAAAACCTCCAGGCAACACTTAAGGCCATTGTAAAGATGTGTAGAAATGTGACACTTGGCCCTGACAGCAGCCCTTAGCAGGCTCTGAGTATTTGAAATGCTGTTTTTTCCTCTCTTTGGGGAAGAGACAAGCCAGTGCTGTGTCAGATCCCAGACTTGCACGGCTTGCAGGTGCTGTAAATATTTCACAACCTGTTGCAGCGGTGCTGGAGGAGATTTTGCATCTCCTGACCCCTTCCCACATGGCAGCCTGCCCGGAGAACAAACGCACAACGTGGCCAGAGCTGCTCCTGGAGCCGCCAGCCAAACGTCACCATAGACCAGGAGCAGCACTAAAACCTGCCCAGGCTCTAGCAGGTGTCAGAGCAGCAGCTTTTCCTCCCAGGCCAGGGGAGCAGCTTCACAGGGCTGGGGCAGAGGAGGAATGATCCCTCCTGCTTCTCCCCCAGCCTGCCTCCAAGCAGCTTTCAGCTGGTGGCTTGGGAATAAAAGAGTCACCTTGGAAATGGCAACGCGAGCTGGGTTTATCTTTAAAAGCAGATGTCTTTTAATAGGTTGGCAATTTCTCCTCCATTAATGTCTCAACCACAGTGCTGTCTGGGGAAGGGATTGTGTGTTTTATACCTGTTCTTGTAAAATCATACAATTATGGAATGATGGAATCACAGCATCGTAAGGGACCTTAAAGCTCATCTTGTTCCAACCCTGGGCAAATTCCACCAGACCAGGTTGCTCTAAGCCCTGTCCAACCTAGACCAGTCACAATCTGGGAAAAATCTGTCACAGAGATAAACAGTTTATTAATGAAACCTCATTATGTGGGGCATCATTAGCTTCCCTCCTCATCCTCATAACACCCTGCCCCGGGTGCAAACTCCTGTGAGCAGAGTGGGTGAAATCTTGGGTTATTTAATGGAAAACAGCTGCTCTTTTGGGCAACAGAAAATGGGTTTTAGACTGAAGATGTGTGTATATGTATATAAAATAAAGATTTCTCCCTCCCTTGGATGAGTTTCAGGCCCTGCTCTACTGATTGATCACCCTCAGCCTCAGAGCACTGAACGGCTCCCACTGCCACACACAGATCTGATCTTCCCAGAACGGACAGCAATTCATCACTTTTGTCATCAAAAAGCAGTTTTTCTTGAAGATTGCAGTGCAATCTAATCTCAGGCCTTCTCCCCTCCTACAAGGTGCATCTGATGGATGTAGAGGTGACAGCAGAGCTCCTGGCTGGATCGAGGTTTTGCAATCATCTCCCCGTGGGGGTGTTGTGTTGGTGGGATTTGGGGTGACCTCACACTTGGTGTGAGTTGGGAGGGACAGGGTGGGGTCCTCCCTGTCCAGTGACACCCAGAGGGAAAAAACATGGCTCTCCCAAGAGCCCCCTAAGTGTTGTTTTTGTCGATGTCTGCTTTGGGGCTTCAGTCCCAAAGCTCTGCTGTGTGCAAAGGGAACAGGCGGCAGTGCTCAAATCCAAAATTCCCCGAGCTGGAGAGACGTGGGGTGGAGCCCGGTCTGATTTCCTCCATCCAAACCCTGCCTCCTTCTGCCAAACTTTCACTCATTGCCATATCCAAAAATAAAACTGTCCTACTGTGAACTTTTGCATAAAATGATTGAAGAACTGCTTGTCATGTGCAGAAGCCGGGCTGATAACAGCGGTTCCCTACAAGGACAAAAGGAATTGAGCTCTCACAGCCCCATGCAGGCACTGAGCCATCCTCCAGCCTCTGGAGCAGCTGGGGATCCCAGTTCACCACCTGCCTGTTCCCCCAGCAGCAAGCAGGGAAATTCCTGAGCAGCCTCAGCAAATGGGGATTTGAGGTGCCACACCATCACAGGGACATGGGGTGGCATCCTGTGACATGAGAAAAAAAGCCACAAATGCCATCCCATAGATGTGGCACAGCTCAGGAGACGCAGCTGAAAAACAGAAATAAATTAGGAAAATAGCGATAACTATAAATAAGATTTGTTTTTCTGAACCATCCCATTTCTGTCAGTGAGGCTCGGAGGTTTGTCATTTATTGCCTCTGATTTCCCCATTTCTTAAAAAGCAGAAAGGGCAGGGAAGTGATTTCTGTCACAGCAGTTCAGAGGAGGAAATTTACTGAAGGAATTTTTCAAAGGGGAAAGTACAAAAGGATTGATTTTCTTAAAAAAAAAGAAAAAAAAAAGCTCAGCAGTAAAAAGTAAAAAGTAACCATAAATCAAGCAGCTTTCCAAGAAGATTATTTTAACAACATTTGACATCAGTAAGGGTGAGTTGTTCTGTAAAAATGTGTGTCTGTGTTGTCACAACAGCACGGGGAGGGGAGGATGGGGCTGAGGGCAGCCTGCTTGCTGGCCTGGGTGTTTTGGGGAAATAGGGACACTTTGCCTGCCAGAGAGGATGACAATTTCTTGGGAAAATGCTAATAAGAACAAAGAAGTTTATTAATCTTATATTCTGTGTCTTGAGGACCTTCCTGTATTTCAGCCAGATTTCTGGGCCTGGTGAAAAAGGCTCAAAAATCAGCAAAACCCAGCTGGTGGAAGAGATCGGAAGCAAAGCCCCTGTGGATTTATGCTGGGAAAACAATGGCAGTGGGCTCCCAGAGCAGGGGAACGGGACAGAGGGAGCTTTGCCAGCTCCTGCGCTGGGTCATTCCTGACCAGAGGACAAATTTCCACCTTGTCCCGCGGCTCTGTGATGTGCAGGGGTTATCTGAACAGGGCACAGGGGAAGAAGAGGCTTTGCCCTGGGCTGGGTGGGGCTCTGGAGCTGGGCTGGGCTGGGCAGAGCAGCTTCCCCAGCCGGGAGAGATGCCCACGCCACCACCACGCTGCTGCTCTCTCCCTGCAGACACCTCATCTCCGGGAGCTGCCTGACTTCAGGGCATCCTTAAAGTGTCATTTATTTAAATTTTGCAGTTTAATCTAACGCCCCTGCTGCGGGGCTGATGTGCCTGTAGAGCGAAAATGCAATTCTGGCTTAAAAATAGCATCCTGGTGAAGAATTTCATTTCAGGTCCATTTTTCACACACGTTTAGGGGAGAGGTCTCGTTTAATCCGTTTCTAGGTGGAAGCAGGGCTGTACCTCTGTAAGCAGGGATGTGCTACAATTAATAACACCTTGTATCTGGCCGTGCCTGCGTGCACAGGCTCCTCGTCAGAGTGAAGATCTGCTGGTAGATAAGATGGAGAGTTTATAAAGCAGCCTAATTAATAACCTGCTACATTAGTGCCTACCCACCCTCGCTGCCAAGGCGCCACAGGCCCAAACAAGTGACAATTACCGGAGAAGATGACACAGAAATACAGCTCCAGCTCTGCTCCAGGAAGCACCAATGTGTTTTCAGAAGTTATTTGGCTGTGAGGAGTGACTGGGAAGGGCTCCACTCCCCGTGGGGCAGTGATGCTCGTCCTCCAGACCTGCCTTACCATGAGCTGCTGTCCCCTGCTTGATCCCGATGCTGGAGCAGGACCAGGGCTGATGGATGGATGTCTGCTGTGCTCCATGTGTCAGGAAGTGACACTACTGATGAGTTATCCCTGATTTTGAGCCCACTTCAGCAGCTTGTTTCAGTCAATCCAGTTTCAAGCAGGCAACCAAAACGGTTTTTCTTTGTGTTTACCTTAAGTCATGCCTTAATTTTGGGCTGCTGTTAAAAATAGAAAAGGAGGCCAGATTTCAATTCAAGGTAATTAAGGCCCTAATGAAGCACTTGAGCACCTCAGCAGCCCCTCAGGAATGTGCAGGGGAGCACTGACAAAGAGCCTGGGGGGAAAAACCAGGACAGGGAACAACAACAGTCCCCCGGGAAGGAAAACAAACACCTACAACTTGTATTTTCCAGCTGTATTAATTATTCAAGAACCGAGAGAGAAGCTGGGGAATGTTAACCTGGCTGGGTGAGAGGAAAGATTTCTGGTGTGAGAGGAAGGTGGGAAGGGGCTGTGTCAGCCTGGGGTCCCTTGGACACCTGGAGGAGCCAGTGGCAGGCACAGGGAAGTTGTCACGTCCCACCTCTCAGGGGAGATGAAACCCATCTTTACAATAAATGTTGAGGGGTGGATTTGGTTTTGTCCATCACTGCTCCCTCCATGGGGTCACCTTCCCCTGCACGTTGGATCCCCTGGGGAAGACCCCACACAACCTCTGGTGCCTCAGCTGGGCTGTCCCTGCTGGATTTCAGAGGTGGCTGCACACAACCATTCACCTCAATAATCCCACGGCGCCGTGGGGATGCTGCTGTGGCAGTGAGTGGCACTGGGGAGGGTTGATTTCTCCTAAAGGATCACAGTTTCCTGTTCTTGATAAGCAGACATGGCAGTTTCATACACCTGCTGATAATATTTAGGCTTTTAGACACTATAAAACTTGTTTTTCAGAGCAAACAGTCCCTGAAGCTCAAAAAGGAGCTTTCCCAGACCCTGGAATTCAATGTGTACAGTAACTCACCCGAGGTGAGTGCCAGGTTTAACCTCATCGTTAGCAGTTTCCTCATTAACTATTTACAGCTCTGTGGGGCTGGGCTCACAATGTCCTCCTCATTCCCCCCCTCCCAAATCCTGCTGAGGATGTCAAAATCTGTTCCAGGGCTGTAACTTGGGAATAATGTTGATCACGAGACTGAAGAGCAGTGGGGTCAAATTGGTGCTGTTCTCATGGCAGGCAGGGCTGCTGGAAAGGATGGATGAAGGGTGGGGTGTGCCAGGCACTCCTGTGAGAGCTGGAGCCAAAATATTGTGGATTGCAATGGGTTTTTTGGGTGATTTGTGATACCTCCAGCACAGGGCACCCCATGGCCCCTCCAAGCAGGACAGAGAGGCTGGAGGCTCTTTCCTGCTCCACCACACCTTTTCCTGACCCAAAATCCTGCCTGAGAATATTTTTATGACCCAAAGAAGAGCTGAGCTGCCTCTGTCGTGCTGATCTCCAGGCAGCTTAGCCCCAGCTCATCTTGAACAGCCTGGTATCTCGAGTAGAAAATTCCCATGGGAATAGGTTTGTGCTGCATTTCTGCTGCAAATGCCAGGGAAACGGATCAAAGAGCTTTTCTCCCTGACAGATTGAGCCCTGACACTGAAAAAGGCGCTTTCCAGTGGCTCTAGCAGAGGGTTTGGTCCCCAGCCATCGCTGGGGCTGAGGAGATCGAGAGAGTGGCCGTGGTCCATCAGGGAGATCATCCATATCCACTGCTTCTGGCATGGGTGCCGTGGCCAGCTCTGGGGAAAGTGTTTTCTGTCCAAAGGAGCATTTTATTCCAGCTGCAGGTCCGAGTAAGAGCCCTGATGTGATTGCCTGCAGTGCAGGACAGCTCACAGGGAGTGGAGCGAGACCTTGGTGAGGAGCAAACTTTGATTTGGAGGGATGAGGCTCCAGAGAATATTGGGCTTTCTGATCCAAACCACTTGCCTGACTCTCTGCAGCCCTGCCTGATGGGGAAGAGAGGGGGAAATGAAGGGAAAAGTTTGCTCTGACTTCATTAGGGAGGGAATAAAAAGAGGGAAGAGAGGCTCTGCACCCTGACCCCGCTGGCCCGGGCAGGGCAGTGGGTGCAGGCACTGCGGGTCCATCTTCAGGAGCAGAAGACAATCAATCTGTTAATCCTCACAGGTATCAAACATTCCTGGTGACAGGCCAAAGGTTTGTTCCCTTATCACCCGATTTTTCATGGCTCAGATTTTGGAAGAAGCACCAGACTTTGGAGTTGTACTTTGGTGATCCTTGTGGGTCCCTTCCAGCTCAGGGCATTCTCTGATTCTGTGAACTTTGCACACCTCCCGCCCCAGGCATGGCCAGACACCCAAACATGAGGCATCACAGCATCCTGAACGTGTCAGAGGCACTGGGGGATGCAAACTCCACCGTCTAGTGCTGACTTCCATGTGGTGTGGAGGAGTGGAGTGACCAGGAAAGAGAACAGCAGCTCCAGGGATGGATGGGTGCCTCAGGATTTATACAGGGGGAAATGTGGCTGGTTGAACTCTGAGGCCTGGCACACCCAGTCTGGTGACATAAACACCCCATTTCTGGGCTAACCACCCACAGGGCTGGCAGGGTGGCACCACGCTCATCTCAGAGCAACCAAATCCCAAATCACGGAATCTTAATGTGGCAGAAACCTATTTGGGAAGAGAGCCTGGGTGCCCATCTCCCCTGACTGTCAGACAAGAGTCACAGCTCTGCTCCCCAGTGCAGAGCAACAGCAAGTGGAAAGTGCTGGTCTGTGCTTAAATACAGGGGAGGGAGAGATGGAAACATCCAGGAGGAGAAAACACACCACACTTGTCACTCAGCAAGTATTGACAAGACTAATTTGCCCCTGAATGCTGCAATAAAACGATTCCCAGAACAGTGCAGCTGCATGAGTACCAGGAAAAAATGATTAAATCTTATTTATTGGTTTTTATATATGTGTGTGTATGTGAGTCCAATGTTAAGTATTGCTGAAACAGGAAGGTCAGGCACTTGGAAATCTTGAAAACCACCTTTGGGCCCCAGCTTTGCTGCTGTCCTTGTGGGGAGCGGGGCCCAGCTCCAAACAACACACCAGCACTGCTGCTCTGTGCTGGATCTCCAAGTGCTTTGCAGACATCAGCACATCTGTCCTCAGAAATCCTCTCACAAGGCCAGGTGGGTATTTCCTGGTATCTCAGCACGGGCAAGGTAATGAGCACATCACTTGTTACAAGCCCCTGGCCTCATTTTCTACCACTTGTCAAGTGGCCACGGGATTCAAGTTTCCATAGGAACATCTGTCATTTCCTACATGTTTACCAGTAAAAAAAAATAAATTGGTGAGAGATGCCTTGCAGACATTTCTCCTGCCAAACTGATTAAAATAGTACTGAGGGGAGAACTACAAAAAGACAAGAAAAAGCTTTTGCTGTTCTTCTCTGAACAATTTAATCTTCGCAGCTGTCATGCGATGCAAGCCATGCCCTGGGCTGCTTTTGGGTACCTGAGCTCTTCTGCTTCCCTTCTGACCTCTTGGTTTTGATAGCTCTCCTTAGAGATCCCTCTTCTCTCTGTAGTGCTGCTGCTGAGGGAAGCACATCCCTTAGAGGGAAGGGCTGTGCCAGATATTAACACCAAAGAACTGTTCATTCCAGAAAAAAATAGATCTCCTGCACCAGGACAGTGAAGCCACAGCAGAGCTGGGATGCACAGGGCTGGATGGGCTGGAAGCCTGAATCAAAGCCTGATCTGGTTTAATGATTTGACACCTTAGTTTCAGCTTTGGTCTCTTCAGAGCAGAGGCAGTTTGGCTGCCAATCACCAAAGCCAGGTAAGAAACTTTGTTTTGGGGGTCCTGATCTGTGTTTGGAGCTCAGGGTTCGTTTGAGGGTTGCACCCCATAATCTGCAACTCCATGGAGCTGCTCCCAGGGCTGGAGCCCCTCTGCTCTGGAGCCAGGCTGGGGGAGCTGGGGGTGCTCACTTGGAGATTAGAAGGCTCTGGGGAGAACTTAGAGCCCCTTCCAGGGCCTAAAGGGGCTCCAGGGGAGCTGGAGAGGGACTGGGGATAAGGGATGGAGGGACAGGACACAGGGAATGGCTTCCCACTGCCAGAGGGCAGGGATGGATGGGAGATTGGGAAGGAATTGTTCCCTGGGAGGGAGGGGAGGTCCTGGCACAGGGTGCCCAGAGAAGCTGTGGCTGCCCCTGGATCCCTGGCAGTGTCCAAGGCCAGGCTGGACACTGGGGCTTGGAGCACCCTGGGACAGTGGAAGGTGTCCCTGCCATCCCTTCCAACCCAAACCATTCCATGATTCCATAGGTAAAGGAGAAGTTCCAGGGCAAGCTGTGTGCTCAAGGATCGACTTTGCACGTTCAAATGCCAACGAGAATTTTATCTTCATTTTTAATGTATTCAAACCTGAGGCCATTTTGAAGCTTTTTCATTACAAGATTAGGTTCTGAGTCTGCCCTGGCAGCCCTCTGAGGGGATGCTTCCAGCACAGAGAAACAAGAAGCCTCTCCATGATTGATGGAAATATAGAAATATTTGGAAACATTAACTGCAGGGGCAGACAGCAACGGAACCTCGTCGGAGCATGGGTCCAACTTAGTCATTTAAGTGGCACCAGCTTATCAGGAGGTTCTAAATTAAAACTGGGTTGGTAACACTGCCCTGAGCCTCCACATCTCAACACAAAGGAGGGTTTTAGATGGGATTTCTGGCAGAGTTTCTGTCTGTGAGTCAAGCAAACCATTACAGAAATCCCTGGGACTGGCAGTGCCTGGGCTTGGCTTGGAGCCGAAGGACTCGAGGTGGCCCTGCTGCCTTCTCAGGGTCACCCTCAAGATGTCCTTGAGGAAGGCAAACCAGCCAGTGGTTTTTGTAACCCTCTCCTCCTGCCATTCCAGCAGAGAAACTCATCCTTCAGTTTAGGAGTAGGAGCACAGGACGTGCAGGCAGGTGAACCTGCCTTTCCCGTGGAGCAGAGGACAATGCTGAGGCACTGACAGATCCTGGGCAGGACAAAATCCCCTGTGTGCCTGAGGAAAATATTCCCTCTGCAGGAGCCAGGCTGGAAATGTGCAAATTGGCATGGAAAAAAATTCCAGACTAGAAAGATGGAGAGACTATGAGACTGAAGGAAGTGCTAAAGCTGAGCTCTGCCCTGCTGCTGTGGCCCAGCCCAGTTTGCACCTGGGAAGCAGGGAACAAGGAGCCTAAAAATTAGGCTTCGTATTAATAGGAGACTTAAAATTTTCAAAGGTGAAGGGAAAAAAGATGCAGCTTAAACCTGTTGGGTGAGGACAGCTGTGGCTTAGAGCAGCAGAGCTGTCCTTCACAGCAGGGACAGACAATCCATCACCGCTGGGGTCCGAGCTGGGCGCCTGCAGGAAGGCACAAGGGGTGGCCATGAGGTTGAAATTAAGAAGAGAAAAATCAGATGTCTGATTTTTATTTTTTAATGGCTGAGGTTCCCAAGTTGCATGTCCCAAATGGTTCAACAGCAGCTGCATTTAGAGCTGGTTTGGGCTGGCTTTTCTTTATCGTTTATTTCAATATTTATTTCAGTATCTTATGAAAATGCCTTTGAAATGAGATCTTGGGCCATCCAGGCAACTCACCCAGACTTTTCCACTAAGTTTGAAGATGCAGGTGGCATAGAAGTGCATTTTATACACAAGGTGGCCCCTGGAAGAGGCTGAGTGTAAAGATGGGCCAGGAAATAAATTGACATTTTATGCTAAATGGGCTACAAACAAGAATATCACCCTTGCAGAGGGATACAGAGACTCCTCAGGCTCCCCAGGCCTGTCCAGGGCAGGGCAGGGCAGGATGCTGGGGAGGGTGTGGGTGACCTCCTGTATCACAGGCACGGACTCTAAATCATTCTGGTTATTTAGTGGCTGAGAAGACGTTAATAAATATTCTCCTCCTGATGAAATCAATCTCACAGGCTCGAGTCAATCAGGAATAACAGTGCACTCCATCTCCTCTCCGGGCACTTTTCAGCCTCTCTACAGTAGCTGTAAAATCAGGTTTTATGATCTTCCTTTGATGAAATAATGAAATTAAATCCCTGATGGACGATATACCAGGCACTACAATTCATGGGTGAAACTAGAACGTGTGTTTGGGGGACAGCTCAGGACAGCAGGCAGGGCTTATTTATAGAGTTGGGGTTTTTTTTTTACTACTGTACTTTATTTCATTCCATAACCTTCACATTATATTCAGCATTAATTCATGGGCCATCATTTGAATTTTAGAATGCAAAAGCAGCGGAGTGTGCACGGGGTGAGTGTTTTATGTGTGTGCACAGTTACTTTGCTGAATGTTTTATTCACTTTCAAGTGCCTCTTTTTCATATATCCCAATGTCTTAAACAGCATTTTTATCAGAGTGTTTAGGATTTAAGTAGGTATCCTCCTCTGAAAGATGCTTTCTGGGGAGCCTTGGCATTTAAAAAATTAAAGCAGGGTAGCTGAAGCCGGCTTAACTCTCCAAGCTCTTTAACATGTGTTATGTGACTTGGATACCAAATCTGAGGCTCTCTATGCCCTTTTCGATCCTGTAACTGAAGTAGCTGGAAGGATTTGGATGAATTGGGGAGGTAATAGATTGTGGGATCTCTCAAGCTGACATTTCCCCACAGCAGAGCGGCGTGGCTGATGGGAGGCAGGGCAAAACAGAGGCAGTACAAGAGCAGCTGGCACCAAGAAAACGCTTCAAGCAAGAAAAATGAAGTTGTTTCAGTTCTAAAGGCAGCAAATTACCTGGCTGGGTTGCTGTGGGTGACAACCAGCACCCGAAACACCATCATGCAGCAGGAGTCTTGGCTGCTGCCTCTGCTTTTCCAAACTGCTCATTTTGCTCAGTCATTTGTGCATTCTTCTCCTTTTTTATGGAGATACTTTCATTATTTGCTCATCACAGAGTGTTCATGTTTATACTACTCTTATAAACCTGTCCTGATCAGAGAGAAGCTTGCAAGAGCCATAAATCCTCTGATCCCTCCTGCTGGGGCAGAGAGAGACGTGCAGGATGCTGTGCTGGTCCCTTTGGGCTCTGGGTGCCCTGTCTGGCTCCTGCTTCTTTTGGGGTTTTTTTGGTGGTTTTGGTTGTTTTTTGGGGTTTTGTTTGTTTGTTTGGTTGGTTGGTTGGTTTGTTTTTGTTTGGTTTTGGTTTGGTTTTTGGTTTTGTTTTTTTTGTTTGGTTTGGTTTGGTTTTTTTGGAGGAGGGGGGGTTTGTGGGGGTTTTTTGCCAGGTTTTGCCTCCTTTGTGCCATGAGACCTCGCAATGGGCTGCCATCCCTCCGGGGCTCTGCACATCCCACTCGGGGCTGCCACATCTCCCAGGCTCTGCACATCCCACCTGGAGTTCTGCACATCCCACCTGGGCTTCTGCACATCCCACCTGGGGTTCTGCNCTGCAGGTCCTACCTGGGGTTCTGCACATCCCACTGGAGTTCTGCCGTCACCCTGGGGTTCTGCAGGTCCTACCTGGGGTTCTGCATGTCCCACTGGAGTTCTGCCGTCACTCTGGGGTTCTGCAGGTCCTACCTGGGGTTCTGCAGGTCCTACCTGGGGTTCTGCACATCCCACTGGAGTTCTGCCGTCACTCTGGGGTTCTGCAGGTCCTACCTGGGGTTCTGCATGTCCCACTGGAGTTCTGCCATCACTCTGGGGCTCTGGGCCGTTCGGGGCTGGGATTTTGCCATTTCTGGGGGATTCTGCACACCCCACCCGGGGCTGCCACCACGCCGGGGCTCTGCGCATCCCCGCTGCGGCTCTGCCATCGCTCCCGTCCAGGGCTGTCACCGCTCTGGGACTCTGCGCATCCCGCCGGGGCTGCCGCGGCTCAGATTTCCCGATGAGTGCAGACAAGCAGCGCTGTCCCGCTGCCGGGCTCGTTAAATTAACCCTTAAATCCGCCCATCCCGAGCCCAGGAGCCGCAGCCGGGGGCCGAGGCGGCGCGGAGCCTCTGCTCGCCCCATTAAACACTAAACTGCGGTGATGAGGTGTGCTGGCAGTGAGAAATCCTGCCATTAGCGCCTGCCTTGGGGACAGCGGGGCTGGCTGGGACGCGGGGAAGGGCTGGGACCCTCTCGCAGAGCAAAGCGACCCTTCCCCAGTAATTAACTCGTGATCGAGCCGAGAGAGGGACGCGCTCAGCATTTCTGGGATTTCTGTGTGCACATTGACTTTATCTCCAGATGCTCCTGCCCACTGGATTTCACATCATCCTGCTGCAACTCGTAAAAAGCTTTCTGGAGTACGGTTTTCTCTTCCTTTACATATTATTAGGTTTTTCTGCTGCTTGGCAGCATCTGCCATTATATGTGTCTGCTTTTAATGCTTTGGAAATTACTGTATTTTAATAATGTGCTTTGGGTTTCCTGCATCCTCATCCACACACGGGTTAGAGGCGCTGCAGTTCAGTGGTGATAGAATAATTTTAAAGAGAAAAAGAAAGAAAGAAAGAGATGGGAAGTATTATAAATGCAGGAGTTTAAATCTGAAATGATTTTTATGGTATATATTCATTCATCTCCATGAGACAGACAAATGTGGAAAATCCGCTTTCTAATCGAGAGGAGTCAAACAAACTGTGTACTTGGACTGGGACACTGAAGCCTAGGAAAGCCAAAACCAGTGATGGGGTTGAAGTGGAAATCATGGCCCAAGGCAGGTACCAGCCTGTTCAGACAGATGGGGATAGATGTGGCTTTTGGAGACAGGAGGTGACAGTGGGGTTGGGCCCTCAGCCTCCTCTACACAAACACAAACATCTTGAACGCCACAAAACCTGTTTAAAGAGCCAGGTTGGCAACGAGTGGAAGATGATGAGACGCTCCATCCCTGCTCACGGAGTACTGAAGCCACTTTGGAGGTGTTTTTATCTCTAAGCACAGCCAGGAACCCCACAGAGTGCAGGGATGGGACTCCTGTTCCTGCAGCTGAGCCATGCTCCAGTGCCTTGCTGAACAAGAATCTTGAATAGAATCTTGAATAGATGATGCATCTCTGGTGCTACAAGCACAACCAGGCCCTCCATTTATATTGACTAATCTGGCTTTAAACCGTGCCAAAATCCCTGCTTGTATTCTACCTGCGAGCCCTCCTACTTCCACCAGATTTTCCAGCCTTGACAGCAGCTGTGAAGGATGTTTGGAGCTTGCAGGCTGAATGTTTGCCTATAAAATATACATGTCTACAAGGAAAACACATTTGTGGGTTGTGTGGCTCAGGGCAGGAGGAATGAGTGCCCATTCCCAAGATTTTGGGATTTTGTGCCCTGGGCACAACCAGGAGCCCCTGCCTTGGGGACAGGGTTGTGGCACTGATCCCACCTGAGGGCATTTGAGCCAAGACCCCACCAGAGATGTACCCTGGTGAGTACCCAGGATGCACAAAAACGTAGAGCAGAATCTGGTCTGAGATTTAAACAGGGGTTTTTCTTGCTTTCCATACAAATCATCTGCATTTCCAAACTTCCTGCCCATCCATGACAAGATGCTTTGAAGACAGGGGGGAAAAAAGTGATGGATGCCTGTGGTTGCAGAGGCCAGATGTTGGACTGGGAAGTTTTGACAGATACTGAAAGCCCATCCAGGTTTTCAGCCAAATAGAAATTAATTTTGCAGCACACAGATCATTAGAGGGTGATAAAGGAACCAAAAACCTCTTTTGTGGTGTAGATGGGGGAATTTTTCACATCACTTGGGAACTCCTGGGCATGGCACAGGACATTTCACATCATCACTCAGATTTCCAGCGTGTGCAGTGTGGGGAATGTGTGTTTCCCACAGCAAACACATCCAGCTTGGCAGCTAAGCCCCATCAATCCTTATTTAACCTGCTAATCATATCATTAAATCTTATTCCAGTACTAATAACTGTTAATGTTTTGCTTTGCGTTGGGCCCTTCCCGTGCTTTGGGGGTGGCGGAGCCGTGTTCATGGTGGTGCCAGCTGAGCTGAAGGGAAAGCTGTGCTCTGGCAGTGCCAAGGAGCTGCTGAAGGATGCTCCTTGTTTGGATGCTCACCACTCTGCATGCCCTGGACACCAGCAGGACCAGCTGGGTGCCAGAGGAAGGCAGAGGTGATGGTTGAGACCATGAGCATTGTTTCACCACCTCATTTTCTCACTTTGGCAGGTCCCGCGTGCCTCTGCAGCAGGAATAACCCTTCAGATCCACAGATTCCACCGCCCTCCTCCCAAAGCCCTGAGCTGCTGCACTGACCAAAGGGCTCAGTCACACTCTTCCAGCAGCGTGCTTGGATCTTTCTGAGTCTGGAGAAGAAAAATTTCTTCACCTGAGAGGGTGGTCAGGCATTGGAACAGGATACTCAGGGAGGTGGTTGGATCACTGTCCCTGGAAGTGGTCAAGCAATGTGTGGATGTGGTGCTTAGGAACAGGGTTTAGTGCTGGGCTGGCAGTGTCAGCTTCATGGTTGGACTCAGTGACCTCAGAGGGCTTTCCCAACCTTAATATTTCCATGATTCTGCGATCAGCAATGCCCTTAAAATATTCACTGTCACACAAATATACCACCCGAGCCAGAGAGAGCACTGAATCTACTCCAGATCCGTAGTGTCTCAATCAAAAAACAAGCATACAGCACCAATCCTCCCCTTGTTTATTATTTCCATCTTGTCTTCAGCCATGTATCTTGTTTGGGGGCACACCAAGTCACAGCTAGATTAGATTACAGCAAGGAAACAGGATTATTTTAAGTAGATAATATAAAACACGTCTATGGAAACTCCAGGCTAATTGCATTATCTATGGTACATTGTGAGAGAATTATCTGTATGGCATTAGGGGGTGGAAACCTGCCAGAATGTTCTTTACAATGTGAGCGGGTTGTAAAGACAAGTCACTCATTGGCCACAAATAAATTAAAAGGCAGAAGACTTTGGGGCTGATCATTTCTGACTCTCATTTTGTCTCCCTGCTCCCAAGGCTGTGGCTGAGGAGAGCAACCACATGTTGATGGTTAAATCATAGGACTGTGGAATGGTTGGGGTTGGCAGGGACCTCAAAGTTCATCCAGTTCCACCCCCTGCCCTGGGCAGGGACACCTTCCACTGTCCCAGGGTGCTCCAAACCCAGCCCAGACTGGCCTTGGACACTTCCAGAGATGGGGCAGCCACAGCTTCTCTGGGAAACCTCTGCCAGGGCCTCCCCAGTCTCACAGGGAGGAATTTCTTCCCAATATCTAATTTAAATCTCTCTTCTCTTGGTTTAAATCCAGTCTCCCGTGGCAACCCCCACAGCCAGGTGAAGGGTGGTCATGTTTGCCAGCAGACAGCCCTTCCAACTCCAACCCTTGCTGCCCAGAAACAACTCAGACATGGCTCCAAAGAGCACAGAGGGGAAGCACCAGCAAATGCCACTTACAGTCAATGGCTCTGTTTCCATGAGACATTAAAGTTTCCTTCATAGTTTGTCCAATCTGGACCAAATGACAGTGACAAACTTTGTAAAGATTTTTCTTCTCCTGCTGACAACTGGCTGGGAATAACACAGGCAGCCACCAGCAGCGTTGTGGTTTGCTTGGAGCTGGAGCCCAAGCAAGTGTCATCAGTGAGATCAGAGATAATTTATCTGGCAGGCTACTAATGAACCTAAATACGACAACAAAAATGACTTTCTAATCTACCCGAGAATTTAGGAACTGAAAAACCTGAATAGACCCTGGGTCTGGGCACCACACTGCCCTCAGCCCCACAGCTCACAATTGCCGAAGGTTCAGAAGGAAATGGAAAAAAATCACTGAGTCACCAGCAACTGGCCTGGGACAGACGAGAGGCTGGCTGGGGACCTGGCAGCCCACGTCCCTCATCTGCTCCTGTCTCTGCCAAGCCTCACCGTGCCACCCTGGACAACTGACCTCCATTTCCTCCTGAAGGTGGAAAATAGCCATTTCCTCCTTTAAAAAGCTCTGTTTGAACACAAAATCAGGTTACTGTTACAGCAGGAGACTGTGCACTGCAGGGGGTGTGGTGGGGAAGGGAAGGTCCCACCTGGGTTTTGCAGGTGAAAACATCTTGCTCAAAAATTGCAATTTTTTTTTGTGTCTGCTGTAATTCCTTCTGCTGCTATAACTTCCCAGTTCTTCAGAGAAGAAGCCTCACACAATCAGCCTTGCTCTGGGTTTTGATGCCCATCTGAAGCAGGGCATGCTTCACAAAGTGGCTCCAGGATGTTGGGAGAAACTGATGCCACCCAGGAACGTTTGTCACAGTCAGTTCCAGAGGAATTTGGAACCAGGTGCCCAGACTAATCACCAAGTGTTATTTCCTCCCTGGATGATGCATCTGCCTCCAGGTTGCCAGCACAGTTGGTGCTCTCTGTCCTGGTCTTCCCCTCCCAGTCTGAGTTTTGGAGCCCGAGCCAAGCACCAGCACAGTGCTAGCCCGGCCAGCAGGGATGCCCTGACTGGGAATTCCAATGTGCCAATTCCTGCAATGTTTCAGGAAAAGGCAGTGGTGGGGCCGGTGCAGCTGGGAGGATCCAGCACTGGCAGGACCCAACACTGGGAGATGAGTTAACTCTGCCTTGTGCTACTGGAGGGTTTCCACGATGAGATTTCTCATTAGCCAGGCGTTAATTAAAGACTTGGGGGGGGGGGAGCTTGTGCTTTTCCTCTGGGATCAGAGGGAAATGCAGCTCCTGCAGTGCCTCCTGCCAGCGTTCACAAAGCTGGGGAGCTGCTGCCACGTTGCTCACACCCAGCCACTGCCTCATCCCCACTTACAGCTACAACCCTGCACTGTGGCCTTAAAAGCTGCTCTGTTATTGGTAACAGGTTCCTGCCAGGAAATTTGGGACCATTTACTCTTAAAATGTCTTCTGGGAGCTGATTTCTGTCCCAGCATAACTGCAGAGAGTTTATGAAACACGAGGATTGAAGGGGGAGCAAAGAGCCTTCCCTGGCATCTGAAGAAAGTGGTGCAAAGAAAAACAACATTCTCTGTGCAGCACAACAAGCTCCTGGCCTCCTTCTTGCCTTTCTTGATTTAAATGCTCCAGAGACTCACAGCATTTTCAGGGCAAATGCAGAGTGGGCAGGGCAATGGGAGATCCCTCCCAAGGGCTCTGACAGCACAGTCTGGAAGGGACTGTTGGGGCAGGTGGAGGGCAATCTGTAGTTTTGATAGATCATAACTTTAATAAAATATCGTGTCAATGATGGCATAACTGTCAGAAGGCAATAATTTCTGCTCATTTGTTTTCTTCCTACAGGTTTGCCTAGAGCCAGGAGAGTTTTGAAGGTGAGTTTATTCATCATAAAATACAGATCAGAGGACTGATGTTGGTGAATCTCATTTGAGCGCATCCAGTAACTTTGGCTTGCAAGAAGGGAGATGGGGAATTTTGTATTTTTTGAAAGAGTTCAAAACCTTCTAGATTTCCATCAACAAAAAACCCCACTGCTCTACAGAAAAACGACACTGTTCAGTTTTCAAAAAGACTGAAGAGAACAACATCAGCTTTTTCCTCTCAGCCTGTGGAAAGACCTTGGGCCATTATTTTCTTTGTGCTTTAAAGCTTTGTGCTGCTCTGGGTTTCAGGCCACATGGATCTTCCCCAGCATCTCATCCCAGTTTTCATCTCAGACACTGAGGCAGAGAAGCTCTGAGGCTTCCCAACAGAGAGAAACCCACCAGGTAGATCAGATATCAGCAAGAAATTCTTCCCTGTGAGGGTGGGGAGGCCCTGGCACAGGGTGCCCAGAGAAGCTGTGGCTGCCCCTGGATCCCTGGAAGTGTCCAAGGCCAGGTTGGACGGGGCTTGGAGCAGCCTGGGACAATGGAAGGTGTCCCTGCCCATGGCAGGGGGTGGAATGAGATGATCTTTAAGGTCTCCTCCAACCCAAATCATTCTGTGATTCTATGAAATGCCCTCCAGGGCAGCCTGAGCAAGCCCAGAACATCAAAGCTGTTCAGCAAATGGTCCCCTTTTTCCTCCAAAGCACTTGGTGTGGCAGCAGTTTGCTGGAAGGGAGCTGGCAGGCACAATTAAACCTGGCTTTCAATGAAATTTTTGCAGTTGCTACCCAGGCTGCTCTCAGGCCTCATGTATTAATTATTCCTCTTCCCAGGCTGTTCAGTGGGTCTGCTACAAAGAGGCAAAAAAAGCACAAATTAAAAGCACATTGCCCTGATTAAATCTCTGCTCTGGTCCTTCTGGCTGCAATCACCTCTGTGTGGCTGAAAATCCTCATTTTACTGAATTCTGCTGCCGAGCCTGCCTCCCTCCCCAGGGAGGGAAAGGATGGGCTGGAGGGATTGGGACTTGCATCAGCCCTGTGAAGAAGCTGCTCAAGCAGCATCTCCAGCATCCAGCAAACCGGGAGGGTCCAGCAAGAGAAAATCGGAGTGAGAAACATTTTAACAAACCAGTATTGCCTGAAATGCATTTTAAGAAAAAAAAAAGAAAAAAGGATTTCTTTGAAATTTTCTACTATTTTCCCATTCTGCTCACATGGAAGTTCACCTGCCTCTGCTTAACTGGACGGGACAGTGCTGTTGTGGACTGACTGAGAGCTGGTATGGGCTTTGCTGAGTTTCCAGGCTCATTTCCCCGGGGCACAGGAGCCAGCAGGGATGGGCGGGGGCCGAGTGTGGGTTGCTCCAGGGAATGAGCCAATAAAATGTTCACAGCACATGAGGCACTTGCCGGGAGGAGATGGGAATTCAGCTGTGGAGAAGGGATTTGAGAGAGGTTCCTGCCAGTTTCAAACTTTTTTGGCAAGTGAGGGTTTTGGACTCTGCCACCTCTGAAAGAGGCGTCTCGGGAGCGGTGAATTGGCGGGGAAGGGCTCTGTGGGAGACACAAATCACAGCTGAGCTGTTTGCCTTCTCAGATCCCATATTGTTATTTATGCAGTCAATTAAAGAGCCACGTGCTCAGCTGCGGGCCTGAGGCACCTCCGGCCACCAGAGCAGCCCAGCACTCCCGGCTTCCTCCCCTCTGGGGATTTGCAAAGACACTTTTCACAGAAATGTGCCTTTCTTCCCACCTAAAAAGCAAAATTTCTATCAAAATTCCATGTTGTTGAAATCCAGCTTGGGCCATGTTCTGCCTGGGGCCATCAACAACTTTCAGGGCTCATTAGGTCTGGGAATAGGAACCTCCCATTTGATTCAGAACTGTTGTCATAGAGGGCCATAAAGATTTCATCTCGGTTTTGGTGACAATAAAATGTGAGATTTGATAATAAGGACATGCTGTGACAGCTGCTTGTGGAAGTTTTCTGGGCTGCAACGTCAATGTGCATCTCTTGTCAACGCTCTGCTGAGCAGAATTTGTCGAGATGCCCTTGCCTCCTTGGAGAGATGATGAAGGAAATAGCCCTTAGCTCAGCAAAGCCTTTCTGAGCAGGAGATTTTTGGTAGAATAACTGGCTGCAAACTAACCGATATTTTTTTTCTTGTACGAAATGCCTGTTGTTCCAAGATAAACTTTCAAATAAGATTTTCTATTAAAAAGCTGCATGAAAGAATGCCTCCATTTTCCTTGTCGTTATTAATAACACTGCTCCATGAACAGCGGAACGAAGATATTAATCAAACCCCTTCATAGCTATATATTAAATATCCAGCTTCAAATCTGATGTGGGAATTAATTTTTTAAAACATTGGTTTTCAATATGAAGGTATCATTCTTGGTAAATGAGGATGAAGCCCATTATTTTACTTAAGCAGTACATGTGACATAAAACATTAAAGGATTTTCAAAATGTTATTGATTTTCCCATAAATGTGACAATTCCAGCGAGTTATCCTTTCAGAAGATACATTCCAATATGAATCCATTACAGCCATTCTGGGTAGTGACCCTATTAAAAAACCTGTTGCCAACATGCATAAAAAGCACTTTCAAGCCCATATTCCCCCCCAAACACTTTTTATGGACCAGGGATATGCATCCACTCAGCCAGAAAGCCTCTGGCCTTCTGCCATGGAACTCAGAGCAGTTGGATGATGCAGATTTTGTCTTGCCAAGCCGCAGTTTCAGCCACCTGGATAAAGGGCACGTTTGCGAGTGGTGCCCTGAGCCCTGCCCACAGCCCCAGCCCTGCCAGAGCATCACCCCCCGACCCTGCCAGGCTTTTCCTGTGCCTCCTCCAGCTCCCAAATGATGTCCCTGTTTCCAGCCCCCTGCTCTGGCTGTCAGTGCTGTTGCAAGTTGTGAGTAAGAGAAAGAAATCTCTGTCTTTGTGAAGATCTCTCGTTTTTCAGTGAGGAGGAGGAGGGAGCTCCTGGCCTGCACTACCCTGCTCCCTTTGGGACTCCAACATCTGCTGCCTCAAATACTGGTCTGCAGCACCCACACGTGCTGGGCACCCACCAACGCCCTCATCTCAGTGTCACCCACTGCTCTCTGAGGCAAACTGCTGCCAACAAACCATACAGCAGCTTTAGATTGGATATTAGGAAGAGATTTTTCCCTGTGAGCGTGGGGAGGCCCTGGCACAGGTTGCCCAGAGAAGCTGTGGCTGCCCCATTCCTGGAAGTGTCCAAGGCCAGGTTGGAATGACCTGGGATAGTGGAAGGTGTCCCTGCCCATGGGTGAAACAAGATGATCTTGAAAGTCCCTTCCAACCCAAACCATTCTGTGATTCTGTGATCTTAAATCACAAGCACAATAAAAATGGTACCACGGCTTCAATCAAGCCATGTCACAAAAACCTTCCAGTTGTCCACACCAGCTCTTTCTCTTTGCCTGCCTCAGCACACACAGCTCTTCCAGCCATCCTCAGGGTTTCTGTCGGTGATTAATGCACAGCAGGAGCATCTGGAAAGCCTCAGATGAAACAGACTGTGGTAAACGGATTGCTGTGGTAAGTGACAGTGAAAATGCCATTTCTTTCCATCATGAACGCCCCAGCAGGCTCTGAACCCATCCCAGCACAGGTAAAAGTGGGGCAACTTTTATTTGAGGGCCACGTTCACTGGAGATTTTTGGGGCTTTCAGAGGACACAGGTGCACCCCACAGCCAGGGTACCCCGTGACTGACTCCTTATACTGTGCTGGGAGATCCTGGGACATGTGACATGGAGTCATCCTCTTTTCTCTGCCTTGTTCCACTCGCAGGGCTTTATTGCAATTCCTTGGACTGCAGCTGGACTCATCTACAGCGAGCAGGTGGCTGGGAGAGTAAAGATAAAGGATGTGCTTTACAGTCAGCTTTAAAGCAAGAGCGATAACTCTGTGCATTTCAAAGGAGTCTACCAAGAAGTTGGGCTGCTATGGTTGTTTAATTAACTTGAAAAATGGGGTTTTGCTTTTCTGTTCTTATTATTTTTTTAATATCATTCTGCCTTTCCCCAGCTAAATATATGTCAAAAGCTGCAGTTATTTTGCTTGGAGCAAAAAACCCTCTTTCCTTCCCTGTTTCTGTTGTTGTCCTCTGTATAATACTGAGAACATGAGACAACACAAAGCCACGGTTCTGTACCAGTGTTCACTCTCTGCACTCTAACAGGCCAAGTGCACAGCTGTACCTCTGTGTGTGTCTCTATACATCTGTGCTGTTGTAACATTGAGGCTGGGTGGGTTTTGCCACCCACACCCCACAAACCCTCTGCGGCCCCAACCTCTTTAGGGAGATGTTTCCCAATCCCCATCCATGGAAGAGAGCGGTCTCCAGGCAGAACAAGGCAGAAAGTCAGGAACAGCTAATAACATAATTTATCTCCTCCAGAGCCCACTTTGTATTTACTTCAAACTGTGCACAGGAGACAGGATTCACAGCATGCAGGAAAGTGTTCTCCTGCCAGTCCTGAGCCGTCTCCAGCTGCTCTGAGCCTCATTCCCTGACTCCTGACAACCTTTTGGCTCGAAAGCACGCATCCTCTCCCGAGCTTCAGAGCACCCCATGCCTCACACTGACATTGTCATCCTTTGCACTTTCTTGTTCTTACACCAAAATCATGACAGGTTTCATTTAGGGAGCTGCTCTCCCCTTAAAGGGTGAGAAGCTCTGATCTAGGGGAAGGTTCTGTTCTTCCTGGTGCCATTTGCATTTTGCCTTCACTGACACTATCCACAATGTAAGAAGAATGAAATCGGGAATAAATCCTTCTTTCTTTTTACCAGTGAACCAATGTTTTCCTTCCTTCACTTTACAACTCCACAGCCTTGATGCTTTTAATTCCTCTGAATATTTTGGGTTGTAGCTTGCATTCCATGTGCTGTACAAGCAAGAGCCCAGAAGATTCCTAAAGGCACAAAGCCTCTTTTGTTGGAGGCTGCCAAGCTAAATGAACACTTGAACACTTCCCCTTCCCTAGAAGTGTTCAAGGCCAGGTTGGATGGGGCTCTGAGCAGCCTGGTCTGGTGGAAGGTGTCCCTGCCTGTGGCAGGAGGTTTGGAAGTGGATGATCTTTCAGGTCTCTTCCAACCCAAACCATTCTGTGAAAACCAGGGTGGTTTTTGCCCTTTATCTAAGTTTGGGCTAGAGGGACATAGTGCTCTAGATTCACAGTAGGAGTGGATGAATATATACATATAAATGTATATTTTTATATCTGTATATACACACATACATGTGTACAGAACCATTGAGAATTTTTTTATCTCACCGTATGTCTGAAATGCAACTGCAGAGAAAAGATCCCACACTTAGGAAATGCAGGTGATGTCAGCATCCTCTGCTCTGCCAAGCCCAGAGCTCCAGGGATGTATCAGATCCACTGAAATTCAGAGATAGGATCTAAACTTGGAATTTTTCCTGCTTCTTTCTGTTCCAAGCTTGCTACATGGGAAAAGTTTTCCAGGTTGCGGTAAAAATCATTGGTCTGACTTGCAACACCTTCCACCTGGTGCAGTGGAAGGGGACCCTGGGCTGGAACGAGGTGAGATTTCAGGTCCCTTCCAACCCAAACCATTCTGGGACTCTCTGACTTTGTCACAAAGTCTGCCACCACCTTCTCCCCAGAGCCCAGGGATGACACTGACATGATAATGATGCCTTTACACCCCCGGAGGATTCCTGTGACAATGACTGATGACTCCTGTACCATTAGGGAACGTCAGGAGATCTGTTTGCTAAACAAGAAGCAGTGCCCTGCCTTTTTCCTCGATGAAAACTCTCCCCCCAAAAAAGGGAGGATCTAAATTTGCAATTCACATACCAAGAGCTGGTGCCACATGAGTGGTAGTGTAACTCTCCACCCCTCAAGGCAAGGAGCCTGCCAGGAGAACGTGCCAGAACCAAACACCCACCACTTGTCACTCTCCTGCTGCACACAAAGCTCTGCAACCACGACGCTCCTCTCCCATTTCCTCCGGGGGTTATGCTGACATATTTTATGTCCTTTAATAGCACCTGCTGTTAAATACGAAACGACAGCGATATATTGTAGAGTTTATAAAAACTCATGGAGGGCTTTCAGATCAGGAGGCAGCTCTGAAGCTGCCTATGAGTTTTTACACACGCATGGGAAATGCATATGAAGACAAACTTCTTTTTTTTTAAACTGAACTTTGTTATTAAGACACACTCAGAAAAGAGGGAAAAAGAGTCTTGAATTCCAACAGCTAATGCAGAATCAAAGATGTGATGAACAATCGCATCATTATATGTCAGAAGTGAAGTTAATTTTAAAGGGGTGAAACTTCACATTAAATCTAAAAATATATGGGGATGACATCCATTTAAAGTGTGCTCTTTTGAAAAAAGCTGGGCTGTGTGTATCTGCTTGTCTTCTGACTTGTCACTGCTACATCCAGAGCCAAAATGTTCACTCAGGCTGATCTCTGTGACTTTTTGGATAGTCCATGTTCATTATGGATTGTTCTCCAATGGGCTGTAAAGTCAATGGGCATAAGACTCTTCTGAGGGGTTGGGGATCTTCTGTGCCACTTTGGAAGAGGAGCTGAGCCTTGGAAATTCAAAGAGCACTTGATTTGTGGGCAAGAAACAGCACTTCTTTGCAGGGAATATCCAAGTTCCAGATGTCTTTTCTCTCTCCTTCTCCCCCACTGCGCATCCCGAGTGCTCAGTGACCTCTGGACTAGTCCGAGGCAGCCTGTGCTGAATGAAAGATCTGATAAACTCAGAGCAGCACAGCAGAAACACTTCCAAAATTAAAAGTAGGCAGGTTTAGTGGGCAATAATACTGGCACGTGCCTTTTGGGACTTTTCTTATTTTCACACCCAATTTTACGGAGTGCTCCCCACCACATCTGATGAGGAGGGACGCTGCAGTCTCTCCTCAGCACGAGGCACACTGAGGGCTCACCATGCACCCCAGACATTCCCAGTGGCTTCCTGGCCACAAACCAGGCCAGGAGACTTCTGTGTGCGAAGCCAAGTGGTGCTCCAAGAGGAGAAGCAGCCTGCCACAGCATCCATCACATCAAAGTGTCTCACAAAGGTGAATAATTTCCCCAGTTGGTGGCAGGAGACTTGGATTTGAGAAGGGTGATATTTAGTGGGAGAGTGGAGCTGTCACAGCATTATTTGGGTCTTTAATTAAAGCCACCAACTGTCACTGCCATGGTAGGCTGGCATGGGAGGGGGTCACCAGAGGGGAGGTTGATCAGGTCACTGGTGGCAACCCTGGCCAACCTGCCAGGGTGACCTCCAGTGTGTAAAGGAGCTTGGAGAGCTGAAACAGGGCTGCAAGCTGACATGTCCTTGCTGAAATAGCAGTTTCTATGTGATATTTCTTCACCAGAGCCTTCCTGGCTAAATTTGAAGCCTCTCTGCAGTAGAGAAGACCTTGGGAAAGCCCAGCAGGGCCCTGCAGGCTCATCCAGGCTCATCCCAGGACAGGGACCACTTTGGCATCAGCAAACGTTTCGCGTGCTGCCCGAGACGCTGGGGACTGAAATAAACATTAAAAACAAACATTCAGCTCTTCCCTGGCTGCAGGGAGCAGAACCTGCCAGGGCCAAGCAGCAGCTGCTCTTCCCACTGCTCCGAAGGAGCGGGTAAAGTGAGCATTGCAATTACTGAGCTCAATTAATTCATTTGTGATTCAGTCTTTAATTTCAATGTTCTCCAAGGGGAATCTTTCTGAGACTCAAGACTCCAAAGCACGATGCAGGCAGAGGAGAACATGTTCAATACAACCAACGGTGCAGACGTCTTCCTCCCACAGAAGTGATACCGTGTATGGGAGCTCATTCCATCTCTCACTCTGCATCTTACATTCTGTTTACTAGAGCAGCCTGAGACAAAACCCTTGTGTTTCCTAACATGGAGAAACCTGGCAGATCCCTCGCATTTTTCACAGCTCTTCTTCACCAGCTCACTTTCCTGTGTGTTTTCAGTTGTACCACAGTGAGAGTAAGGAGAGTAAGAAGTGCTGGACTCCAAGAAGTCCCAATATAAATTTGCCTCAGTGGGAAAAAAATTATCATCTCGCCTCGTTTTATTTCCTGTACAGAACTAAATGAATCATATAAGAGGAATCACAGGCTGAAGGAGGCAGTGATTTGAAGGAAGATTTGTTTCCACTGCCTTTGAGCAGCGTGGAAAAAAAAAATGGATCAGGTCAGAAACATGAGCCCAGAAAGGACCAGGATAGATTTGACTCTTTAGGATTAATTTTCCTATAAGCTGCCTATTGTAAGAAATGCGATTGAGTAAAAGATGACACAGTTGCAGATTAGGAATGATAGGCTGAGGAAATAGCAGATAAAAGAAAAAAGAATAAAAGCACAAGCTGAAATGGGTCAATTAATTATCTTTAAAAACTGTAACTTTTTGGAGGAAATCAGCCCTTTCTGAAATGATGCCAACCTTTGGTCACAGCTCCCTGGTTGTACTGAAAATATCCTCTAATGCATGCTAAGGAACTTGAGGGTGGGAGTGTGCCTCTGTGTGTGTCTCTTACTCCTCTCCCCAAATTCAGCTCCCACCCCTGCACTGATTCGGCCACTTCCATGGAGAGAGTGACAAAAATCGTCCCTGCAAGTCAACTTTGACCTGAGCTGGGGGAAGGCTTGAAAAGACAGAAGGCTTTTGTTTTCTCTTGCTGTTCAGGCGTTGATGGTGACTGACAGCACTGGAGCAAGTTCTATGTTCAAAGCTGAGCTCAAGCTGAGTGTGGCTCGTGGATGAGGGTGAGAGCACCTCCCCTTCACTTCCCAGGCAGCAGGTCTGGTCCTGGCTCCCTGCAGGAGCTCTGGGGCCACCAAGCACTTCTGGTATTCTAGGACAGAGAAGGCTTGATCTGCCCAGGATGGTTAAAACTGTCTTTTCCTTCTCCTTTCCTTCTTCACCAATAATTGGCCCCACAAAGCAATAAAAACAGCAAAGCCATCCCAGTCAGACTCATTACTTTGTTTGCCACAGGGAAACTGGCTCAAGCTGAGGGTCTCTGGGGTTGGTGGGAGCCCCGAGCATGTTCCCCACCTTTGGCAGGAATAAAGATCCAAAATTTCCCTAAGGGGGTCCTTGGAAGCTTATTCCCACCATCCACTTGGATGCCACACTGAGTTTCTCTCTGGGTACAGAGTTGTCTGGAAGGTATTTAAAACACTGGCATTACAAAATCACTGCTTCTAATTGCATTTCCAACTTAAATTGGTTTCATACCACAGGAGGTGTGAAAGTCTGTGCTGGCTGGCAAGGAGGGCTGGTGCTGGTCTGCAGGAAGGGTCTCATCTCCACGTTTTCCTCATGCTCATCTTCCAGACAAGTGGCTACAGGGTAAGACCCCACAGAGAACACATCTGCAGAGAAAAATGGTTACAGCAGCAGCTTCCTGAAAGCTCTGCATGGATTGAAGCAAATGGAGGCAAATAAATCACGGGGAGAAGGGAGATGGGGACATGCACTCTCTCCAGGGCTCACAAGCAGCAGGATTTCATCCAACTTGTTTTTCTAACATTATTTTCACTTGGGTTGACAGAACTGGTTGTGCTGGAGACACGAGATGTGTTTGCTGTGGCAGGAGCCAGTGCTGGTCCTCCAGCAGAGTGGGTTTTGTGCTTACAGGTGCCATGGGACACTCTCCATCCTGAGCCCAGGCTGGGGCTGCAGAAAACAGACTTTCCCTGCTCTGTGCATGTAAACATCACGTGATTTCTAAACACACACTGATGGAGAGACGCATCTGATCCAGTGGAAAGGCTGGGACAGGAAACAGGGTGTCTTCACAAGGCTTGCTCAGGTCTCATCCCATCCGTGCACTCCCAAAGTCATTTTTTAGATATGGGAAGGCACTGTGAGAATAGGGAAGAGTTGACAATGTCTGTTAGGCCCGATACAGAGATATTTTAGAAGATTTAAGGGTTTGTGCTCCTCAGGAGCTCTCTGCAGACAGCCAGGGTCGCACCATCTTCTGGGTTATTAGAGCAGCTCTGTCAATACCGGCCAAACTAGGCTAAACTGTCTCCTTGTTTCCATAGTGACATTTCTGCCTGTGTGAGTAATTTTGGGCTCTTGCTTGTTGCACTCAAAAACACAAAGCAAATCAGAGGCTTAGCAGGCAATGTAACTGTTGTGCATTAAGGGGATGTCCCAGCTGGGACCAATGGAGCTGCATCCACAGCGACAGCACGGCCCAGATGTGCCTTCCCAGGCCAGGGCAGCCACACAGATTTCTCCTCCCCATTTTCTGGTGTATAAATACTCAAAAAAGCAAATTGTCTTCAGCTTTGTTTCCCAGTTGGTAAAGGTGTCTGCCCAAGGACTGGCTGTGCTCTGTTTTGAGAGCATCACATGTCCAAAATAACCCCAGAGAGCAGAGCCTGGTAGCTGGGATGTGGATCAGCATGAGGGCAGCGCTGGTGCTCTGGTGTCCATCCAGATGTGACTCTGAACCTCAATTCCCAATCCTTCAAAAGGAAAAAATCTACTCTTCAGAGAAAACCACTGTGACTCTTCTGGTCTCTGCTGGGTAATTAGGACCTAACCCTAAACTAAACCCTGCTACCAAACCTGAGTTTGGGGTTACCAGTGGGGGTGGTTCAGTCTCCAGCACTGCTCTGTGTGGTGTCCAGTATCCCCAGTGTGGTCAGTGCTGTGCTCCAACCCTTCCCAGCTCAGTGGGAGCTGTACCCACATCATTCCTCCAACCTTGTGCAAGCCAGTGAAAAAAACAATCTGTGTTTCCATGTGTTTTACCAAACTCACATTCTCTAATTGCAAAAGAGACGCCCCAGTCTGGAGAACAAATGGCCAGGGTCTGGTGATCAACATGATGAATTTGGCCATGTGTGCTGTGTTTGTTCAGTGAAGTACAGTTGTCAAATAATATGCTTCCAGGCTCTGTGAAGCAAATTAATTTTGTATCCTTTAATCAAAAAACCCTTATATTTTTCAAAACAATACCCTCTTTTCCTCCCCTGAGGGCCCTGCAGAGCATAAAGCAATGCACAGAAAGGAGAGAAATAGATGGAGAAAATAAATGTAGTGACAACATGACAAATCTTTATAATCTGGGAGAAATTTCTGTCGTTTTTTATTGCCTCATGGATCTCAGCCCGGCGTTCTGTTATCTGCTGTGGTAAATAAGGATGAATTAATGCGAAAAAAGTGTATTTATAGCACGAATATACTGCTGAGTAATGTAGTGGGTTTTTGCTGCTTGGGAACACAGAGACCAAGACTTATTCCAATGGAAAGCTTTTGCAACCCCGACAAGTGCAGGATGCTGACACATCCTAAAGCCCTGAACATCCAGGGTCACAGGATTGCCCGTGTGGGAGTCAATCAAGACTCCAGGAATGGAAGACAACAAGCAGAAAATCAGTTAAAAACCAAGTTTTTAAGAGACTATGTGAATTAGCATTGGAACTCCTTGCCACAGGGTGCTGTGGGTGCTGGGGGATTACAAATCTCAAAAGCAAGCGGGGGAAAGGTAAAGAAAGAAAACATCATTGAGGGATCTCAAATCCCAGGACAGTTTCTCTGGACTGGGAAGTGCCAGGGCTGCGTGTGGGAGTCTGGGAGCATTTCCTAGGGAAGTGTGGCTGTCTGCTTGTCCCCTTTGCAGTCTCCCCTGGCTGCTGGAGTGACCTCCAGCACCATCCAGCATGGACATTTCCAAATTCTGAGTGCAGGGTTTATCCACAGCCTCTCTCACTTGTGCTGCACATAACCAAAATGGACCTAAACCAGCAAGAAATTATGGGATTTATGGATTTTAAGTGTTTAGGCTTTCTGATTCAGGGACAAAGAGAACAAGGGAATTTGGGTTAAACTGATGAGACCCCTGATGTAGATAAGGCACTTAGCTTTTGTATCATGCCACAGAAACCAGGGCTGAGCAGATTTGACTACAAGCACTGAGGCCTTGGAGGTGCCTCTCTTGAGTAGTGACTTATGGGTGATTTTTGAAAAGGCACAGACCCAGCACCTCAGTGTTTCTTAACTGAGGTGATGAGCTCAGTTTTTAACCAAAAAATCTTCCCCCAGACCAGTTTTCCACACAAGTGGAAAGTGTCTTTATATTCATTGTCTGTCATGAAGCTTTCCTAGGGCTTAGCCAGGTACAATGTTTGGGTTTTATGGCCCTGCTGTCTCAGCAGTCTCATCTGGATGAATAAGAAAACTGAACATTTCTCTTGTCTTGTTCTGGAGTGTCAGAAGAGAATGAAAAAGAGCTGAATGGCCTCTCTACCTGTTCCAAACAAATTCCTGTTCTCTCATGTGAGAGTGGCTGAAAGAAGCTGTTGTTCAGGCTAGTGCCTACCCCAAAGAACAAGGTGACAGGCAGGGTAAGAGGGAGAGAAATGGTTACATTTCCAAATCACTAGTTTTGTGTATTGCAAATTCATCACCAAGGCTGGGAAATCTGCCCTTGCCCCGCTGGGAGCAGAGTCACCATTCCTGTCCGTGTCTTTAGCCTTCCCAGCCACTTTTATCTCCTGGCATAAACAGAGTTCATGTCCTCAAGGAACAATCGCAGCAGCATTTTGGCTTCCCTGCTCCCTCAGACCTGATCCCTGCTCCAGATTAGGGGATGAATTTCAGCAAACACCTGATTTTCAGCAAGTGCAGCAACCCCAGTGGGATTTTTCCTGTGCCAAGCATCAGGCACACACCTGAGTGTCTCAGTGATTCGAGCTCTGCAACTCTCTCCTTGTGCAGTGAACCTGTGCCCAGGGATGGGCCACGTGCTGCCGTTGGTGGTCCAGCATTTCCCACACACCTGACCTGGCACTGGCATTTCACCAGGAATGATGGCTATCCCTGCAGGACACCTGCAAGGGATGCATTTATCACCAGAGTTTGTGAGCCTGCATTTCCAGCATTCAGCAACCTCACCTGTTGCCACCAAGGAACACCCAGCAAAGAGCAGCCACAAGAACCCTGGCAGCAACACCGGCCTTGGCTGTGGATGTCTGAGGATGCACCTTTGGGCCTTTGCCAAAGGAAAGGTCAGACTCTGCTGGCTCAGATCCCTCTGCCCCTGGGCGTTGGGTCAGGTCTGCCACCAACAAAGAAGGTCTGGGAGCACCAGCTGGTGCCAGCCCATTTCCTGCTGACAAAATCACCTCAGCACAGGGAGAGTCTCCTTCTGAGAGCAGTGAGGCAAGGACTTGCTACTAGAGAGCAAGGAATATGTTGGAGCACCACGTCAGCACTCCCTAGAGTTACACTTATGTTTAAAATTATGGATTAAAACCTAACCACAAAATCTACATAAGAGTAACAGATAAATTCAGCCTATGCTCTGCTTTAATTTTTTCAGATGAATGTTTCTTTTTATACCAAGCATATGGTGCACTAGATTTCAAGTCTCATTGATAAAGACTCTAATCTCTGTCGTGCCTTTATTATATTTTTTCATTTTCTGCTGAGTAGGAAAATGGCATTGCATACCATCTGTCAGCATGATCACAGTGCAATTTGCAGAGGTTTCAGGCCAGTATGGTGCTGGTGGCAGCTCACTCTTCTCCTCCAGACTTGGGTTCTTATGGAACCAATATAGCCCCATTAAACAGCTCCTTCCCAAACACAAGCTCGTTTGTGCAGCATGGTAATGATAATAATGCAAATGAATCTGTCATGTTTTGTAGCTACTATCCCTAACCACCCTATTCATGAATATATGGTAATTAAGCTGTTGCTGCAAATGTAACTGTGTCAGCACTACTAAATTAAGGGCTGTACTGTAAATAAAAATGGGGTCATAAAAAGGAAAGAAGGCAGTAAAGTATAATGGGTAGAAATACTAAAAACAAAGTAGTAGAGGCTTTGCACAAGCAAAGGAAATTACTTTAAAGACTCCTGCTGAAGGACCTATTTTGACACCATGGTTTGAAATTGCAGATAGATGCTGATTCCTTACAAAAACAGTTCTTTTTCTCCTCAAATGCAGTTTTAAATCCCATGACACCGGCAGGTTTGCAAAACAATCAATAAGTGATCATTAGTGTATTACCCCTCTACTGTGTCTCCATCCCTGAGCTCATTAATAACTGTGTAAGGTATGACAACATGACTGAGTGCACTCCTTTGGTAAAAGTCTGCCACAGGAAAGTGAGAGGTTCCTATTCCCAAGGAATAATTTGTAGTCTGGACTATGCAAACTCAGTTTTTTTACTTGGTAAACTCAGTCCCCAGTGCAGCCAGTTTTAAAAGCCAAACGGAATTATTCCCACGTGAAGAATCATGTTTCCATTAAATTGGAGAGAAAATGGATATTTGCAGCGGGAACAATTTTGTTACACAAATGTAAATCATGAGGAACACCACTGAAATCAATATTTTGCTCAGGTTCAATGCATAAATGATATCAGAGTCTGGCTGTGGGTGATAACTGCAGGGCCACACCAGGCTTACTGGTGGGACCTGGCCAACCACGATGCTGCTTCAGCGTGAGAGACTTGAGGGTTGAAGAGATGAAGAGACAAAATCCTGAATTAAAATACATGTCCTTGCCGAGGGGGAGAGAGAAAGGACGGGAATTATTCAGTCTGGGGAGGTGAACCAGATGCACAGAAAGAAGGATGGACACTCATGAGCAATTTTATGCATATTCTGCATTTGCAGACTTCTCCTGAGTCCCTGATTTTTGTGGCACATAAAAACCAAGAGCACAACGCTCAGAACTGCAGGACACTGCACACAAGGAAAGCCACTGCCTGTAATTAGCCTGGGAGATGCACAGAGGATAAACAGCCCTGAAGATGGCACACAGGGAGATTTATCTGTAAAGTGAGAGTTTTCCCCACCAAGTCAGATAGAAGAAGTTTATCTTTCTCTGAGGGATCTAATCCCTTCTGCTCCAGCACAGAAGCCGATTGCCAGCAGAGATTGGAGGATTTTCTCCAGGATGTTTATTCCCCTTGAATCCACAATGTGGTTTAGTGCCTTTTTTTCTCTAACTCAGCCAGAACAGAGCCCTGAGAAGGACAGGGCACGGGATTTGATGTCCCCAAAATGCAAATCCTAATTGAATACAGATGAGTGTAGGCTGAATCCACTTGCAGCATAAATATATGTATTTATTAAAATTATATTGGGCCAGGCACAGTATAGAGCTCTGTGGTTCCACAGCATTTTGAGATATTGTCTGGGAAGTTCTGGCTGAGCTCTCCAATGCCCACCACCTGACAGCCACCCCCACAGCAGATCCCCTTCAAAATACCTTTGCTTTGACGGTGCTGAGTGTCTGAAGTGGATTTTGCAATGACCCCCCTGTTTCTAAAGCACTGGGTACAGATGGGATCACCTTCCTTCTGGGCATTTCAAGCAGTTTGCACCCCAAATCCCCACTCCTGTCTTGCTTCTGGGGTCTCCCCTGAGCTCACCCCGAGGCTGTGGATGGGGAATATGATGCTGGGGGAAACAAACAAACACTCTGCAGCTCTGCAGGTACAGCTGAGAGCAAACCCCTCTCACTGCCCTCTCGGACGTGCCTTTGACAGCATCTGCTTTTGCCCAGCTGGCATGGGGTGAGAGCAATGGCTTTGCCAGTAAGTTTCCAGTTCTATCTAGAGATTTCAGTGCTTTCTTGAAATGCAGGGTGGCTCGGGGCTGCTGGGCAAAGGAAGTCTGTGAACCAAGGACTAAACATAGCAAAAATAATACGAGGCAGTGATGGAATGTAAAATAGTTCCAGTCACTTCATACAAAGTAACCATGCCCAGCTCCGGAGTCATTATATATAGAAGCACAGAATCCCAGACTGGTTTGGGTTGGAAGGGACCTCAAAGCCCATCCAGTGCCACCCCTGCCATGGGCAGGGACACCTTCCACTGTCCCAGGGTGCTCCAAGCCCTGTCCAACCTGGCCTTGGACACTTCCAGGGATCCAGGGGCAGCCACAGCTTCTCTGGAAAACCTCTGCCAGTGCCTTACTACTCTCACAGTCAAACAATTCATTTCCAATACCCAAAACTCTCTTTTTAAAAAAGAATTAATAATTGCACACTAAGGAAAAGGCCAGGTTTGAAGACAGATATCCAGGGCAAGAGAGCATCAAGGCGACACTTCAAAGGTATTCACCCTAAAGGCTAAAATTAGAGGTGAATGGTGGGAAGACAGGAATTAAACTCCTTTGGTCTCACACAAATATTCTCACATTCCTGAGTGCTCCTGGCTGCCAAGCCCTCTGCGGTTCCCTGGCACTGTGTGCCATTACACCGCGCTCTTCCCAGGAGATTTATTGCCAGGCCAATGACAATTCCAGCCCGTACTGAACCCACACGTGCGCCTGTGGGGGGAACCGCTGGGACATTTCTGAGGGCTCACACTGGGTGCAGCATCCGTGCCGGGGTCAGTGCGTCCTGCAGAGCTCCAGGCAGGGACCACGGGCGCAGGGAGGGGTGAGCAGATGCTTCACCCCCCGTGTGTGCACAGAGGGAGAGGGGCACGCTCCCAGAAGGAGCAAGTGGCAGTAGTGAGCAGGGATCTATTAACGAGACCTGTGGCAGGTTCTCGAGGTCACTGTCCCCTCCCGGCTCCTGCAGGAGCCAGCACTTGTGAGCTGGTGCAGCTCAGCGTCAGCGCTGCCAGAAAACACCCGGCTCGGTGTGGGCAGCCACAGCCCGGCGGTGTGTCCGTCTGCAGGAGGGAGTCAGAGATGTGAGAGCTCTGATAGCGAAACGGAAAAAGGACCCAGCAAGGAGATGGAGACAAACCCCTTGGGCAACAGGTCTGGAGCACCAGGAGAGGCCGAGGGAGCTGGGAAAGGGGCTCAGCCTGGAGAAAAGGAGGCTCAGGAGGGACCTTCTGGCTCTGCACAACTCCCTGACAGGAGGGGCAGCCGGAGCGGGGCTCTGCTCCCAATTAACAAGCGACAGGACAAGAGCGAACAACCTCAGGCTGCACCAGAGCAGGTTTAGGTTGTACATGAGCAAAACCTCCTTCACCAAAAGAGTTGTCAAGCACTGGAACAGGCTGCCCAGGGAAATGCTGGAATCGCCATCCCTGGAAGAGTTCCAAAGGTGTGTGGAGGTGGCACTCGGGGCTGTGGTTTAGCAGTGAACATGGTGCTGGTTTAATGGTTGAACTCAATGATCTTAGAGATCTTCTCCAGCCTTGCTGATTCTATGACTCTGTGATCCATTGCAGAATGGAAGGAATATTGTGACAGCAGGAATTAAACTAATATTCCTGTACAGTTTAGTGGGAGCAGCAGGTGTAAGTCCTGGAGCCTGATCTTCCCCTGATGTGAACCAAGGCTCTGTCACTGTCATGGGCCGAGCTGTCCCTTCTGCCACCAGCAGAGCCTGGGGTGTTTGCTCAGCGTGGGTTCAGTGGAGCAAAAAAGATAGAATCTAAAATAATGCCAATAAAGATAATCCAGAGAAAAATTAAAACTACTGAAGAGGAGGCGTAGAAATCTCCTGCTCATGTCTGCACCACCAGCTGTAGCTCCAGACATCTTGTCAAGCTGTATTTCATCAAGCTGCACCACTTCTTGCAAACCCGAGTGGAATGGCAGCCCTGCAGGGATTACCCGCTGCCCAGTTAGCAGCAAAAAGATTCTGAAAAGAGCCAGAAAGTTGAAAAGAAAAAGATTTCTAGTTTCCTACTTTAATTTCCATGTTCTGATGACCTGAAGTCATTTAAGGCAGTGATGATAAAAAAAAAGAAAGAGAAAAAAAAAAAATCTGTGGCATTTTCTTAAGGGATGGATTATTTTTAGCCATGGAGATTTAAAGTTCTCTCCAAGTTCCTGAACTTTCAGAACTTTTCTTCACTAAGGAGCTTGACAGCAAAGCAGGTTCTCTTTTTTCTCTTTTTCCCAAGTTTTCAACTGATCTAATTAAAATATGCGAAATCTGCCTTTCTGTACAAGGAAGGAAAACACATTTTTCCAGCGAGATAAAAGGCATTTTTCCAGAGGCTTTATTTCCAAGGATAACTGTTCCCCTTTCCATTTTTAGGGCTCAGCAACTGTCCACTTTCTGGTAAAGAAAAGGGAAATAAATAATTGTGCCCATTTTACTTGCTACTGTTCCTGAGATTACTGGCACCAGACAGCTTTTGTGACACTAAATGAGTTGTCAGTGGCTCATTGGGCCTGATTCTGATTGACACCAGTGCCACCAGGCACTGCCAGAGCTTGGTGTCCGTGGAAATCTGGTCCTTGATGTCTAATTGAGTTCAGGTGGCTCCAGAGGGATGAATTCCCAAATGGGACAGACAGATACAGCCTTTTAAAATGGAGTTTGGGTCGGTGTGGTGTTTCAGAACAACACTGCTTTTTAATCACCGGCATTTGTGGGATTTTTGGGGGCGTTTTGCATTGCTTTTTCTGTGGAAGTTTCCCTGCTGCAGCTTTGCCCTGTTCCCCTGCTAACAGGGTGGCTCTGCCACCAGCATCAGCTTCTCCTGTCACCCCTGGGATGGCATGGCACCCTTTTACATGTGCAAAAATCAATCTTTTACTCTTCCAGACCGTGGACACTTTGTAAGAGTCTCTGCTTGGGCAGAACCCAGGGCCAGGATCTGCGGTAAAATGCAGCAGAATAAAAATCCTACAGAGAATATGGGAGAGGACACTGATGACACCACTCAGAAGGGAAGGCTGGAGAAACCCCCTCTTATGTTGGCTCTACACAATTACCAGAGGCTTTTGCTTTAATTTTTTGTCTCACTAGAACTATTTTCTGTCTGTAACCTGAACCTAATCTTGGCTGCTAAATGGACTCTCTCCTTGGGCTCAAGGCTGTTCCCTGGCAGTAAATTCAGCTCATCCCACTGGAACAGGGACAAATGGATGTCATTTACACAGCCAACTGCACCCACTCAGCACATACACGTAGAGATAGCACAGTGAAACCCCTGCAGCAGCCCCTCACGTGCCTCAGCCCTTGGAACTCAAACCCAAACCCTAAAACATAGGTTGACTGAACCTGAACGGGAAGAACATAATTTTGTGTTCTTGGACTGGCACAAAACACAGGCAGAAGTTTTGAATAAATGATTTGCTGTGAATTATTTACTCAGCGCTGCTCAGAACCTCAGAGGACAGGGAGGGCAGCTCAACATTTGCACGATAAAATATTGAGTTGACTCCGGTGCTTTTTGCAGGGTTAGGAGAGTTTGTCCCGATGCTGTGACCGATTTAGGCGGTGCATTCCTGGCAGAGCTGCTGGTGGGCTCTGGAACTTTGTGCCACAGAGCCCAGAGTTGTCTGTGTCGTGTTTTTGTTCCCCATTAAAGCTGTGGTTGCATTTCTCCTCAGGTGCTGCACCTCTGTCACACACAAAGTGGTCCCTGTGCACAGGCTATAAACTCTTTTCTCAAGGGAAGCATGAGCAAGGGGCAGCGAGTTCAGGGTGTGAGCTTGTGTTATTCATCTTTTAATAAGATCACAGCAAAATTTAGGGGAGTTTGGCAACGATTTTGATCATTAAAAAGGCAGGACATGGGTTTGATGTGTCTATAAGGCAAGTTACTGGCTCTTTTTGAGCATCAAGACTCGGAGCATAAAGTGTAAGAAGGGCTCATGGTAACAGTTACGGTGCTTACAAAGGAAAAAGAATTTAATGTGGTGATGATGTGCCCGTGACAGAACCGCAGGGCACTGAACTCTCACACGGGTGTGGTCCTGCCCGTAATGGATCTGGCTGTGGGAGTGTCACAGTGTGACAGTGAAGGCAGAATCAGTGTGACCTCTCTCCTGGTCAGTTCCTTTCAGAAGTCAGTTCCTCTCTCCTGGTCTAAGGAAAGTCCTGCACTCAGCTTGAGGTGCAAAAAAGGGAGAAGTGAACCCCAGTAAAAGCTGGTGGGGTCAGTGGGAAAGGGAAGGAGAAAAAGGCAGAAAAAGTTCCTTCGTCTGGCCATAGCAAGCTATCCTGGCCAGGGGAAAGGGGAAAGCTGGAATTCACTGGATTCAGTCTGTCTTTAAAGGAGTTAGGAGCCTTGCTCAATTGTCTGATAGACTTTGACATCCATGAGACAAAGTGGCTGTGAAATGAGGAGGAGATACTGACTCGGAGCCCTGAGGTGGCTGCAGAGTTCAGGTGGAGAGCAGGTCCCTGGACGAGGTGTCACCCGGTGCTGTGCCAGGAGGTGCTGATGGCTCTGGGACACTCAGCTCAGCCTCCCTGTGACAGGACCAGGCTGGTGGGGGACCAGACCGGGTCCTGAGGGGTATGAGGGAACTGTGGGTGGATGTGTGTGGGTGTGTGGGGATGGAGGTTTAAGCCCAGCCAGCAACTGAGTACAATGCAGACATTCACTTATACACACTCCACAAGGGGGACAGGGTGGAGGATGGGAAAGAAGGAGAAACCTGTGGGTTTACATAAAAACAGCTTAATAATTGAAATAAAATAAAATATCATCATCATCATCCAATTGTAATGAAAAGTCAGGTACAAAAGAGAGACAGGGATAAACTCCAAGAAAGGCAAGTGATGCACACACAATACAGTCACTGACACTCACTGACAGATGTCCAGCCCGTCCCCCAGCAGTGATCAATGACCCTGGCCAGCTCCCCCAGTTTCCATACTGGGCAGGACTCTGTGGTATCCCTTTGGCCAGTTTAGGGCAGCTCTCCTGGCTGTGCTCTGTCCTGGCTCCCTGCTCGCTGCCACAGCATGGGACACTGACCAGTCCTTGGCCTGGGGTGAGCCCTGCTCAGCACCAGCTACAACCCCGGGGTGTGAGCAACACCATCCTCACCCTGAACCCAACACACGGCCCTGCACCACATACTGGGGAGAGAATTAACTCCGTCCCAACCCAAACCAGTGTGTGGATGGGACTCTGTGTGTGTGTGGCATGTGGGTGAGTGTGTGGGAGAGCGAGGGTGTGCATGGGGTCTGCGTGTGAGTGTGAGTGACACAGGAGGTGGTACACGCGTGCATGTGATGGGAACGTGTGTGTGTGTGTGTGTGTGAGGGCTGGCTGTACCCATGGGAGTGTGTGAATAGGGGATGTGTGTGTGAGTGTGTGGGGCAGGTGTCTTGGGGTATGTTTGGGGTGTGTGCCTTGGTGTGTGCGGGGCAGGTGTCTTGGTGTGTGTGTCTGGGGTGGGTGTCAGTGTGTCTGTGTCACTGTGCGGGGTGTGTGTCTGTGTGGGGTGTGCAT
>VZTJ01003506.1:182744-195191 GCA_013397795.1 Orthonyx spaldingii
AAAAAAAAAAAAAAAAGAAAAAGAAATCAAATTAGGCTTTCAGTTCTTGTTCACTTCCGGAAAATGTGAAGTGTGTTAATGGCATTATTACTGTGCCCATACTGCAGCTTAAATCGGCTTTGTGGACTGAGCCTCTTAGCGTGGAGTTAGGATAGATTAGCAGCATTTCCTCCCATTTTACAGGCAAGGAAAGAGAAACACAGCAGCACACCTGTGATTGTTCAAGATTGAGAAGTCCAGGCCAGGTCTCTTCCTTCCTTGAGGCTGTGCTACACAAAGCTGTCACTGAGTTCAGTTTATGAGCTCGGAAGCAAACGAACAGTGTGCTGCTAAAAACGTGGATGCGTGAGGGGCACCATCCTGCTGTGGGGATTTTGTGATGGATGGATTCCCATTTTATTCATCTTTTATAATCTCAGCATACCGAATATGCCTTCGTGAGTGCTAAATGGGAAATCAAGTCATAAAGAATTGAGACTTCAGATGTGAAAAGTGAAGAGCATGGGCAGTCCTTCAGTGGAAGTGAAGTCTTTTATAGGAAAGATCATTTATAAGTATCATGGATAACTGATGCTGTTCAGAAGTACTGGTTTGTTTCCAAATTAGCCAACACATAAGGAGACCTACTCCTGCCTCATTTAAATTCATTCTTTTTTTATCTTGGTTTGGAACCAGAGACCCAATCTCAAATGTTTTTCATCCAACACTCTTGTTTAATCCATATGGATCAATTATCATTATCAAGAGCTGCTGCTAAAGAGAACGTCCTGCACCTGAAAAATGAACTCTGGAAACAGCCTCCTCAGACTGCAGAATTTTCCTGTCCCAGCTGGACCACCTCAGTGCAGTGGAGATGCTGGAGACACAAGAGGTGTTTGAATACCAGGTTTTTTAGTTGGAACATCTCCGTTTTTGTAGATGTTTGGAGCATGGCTGCACTTTGCATGAGTGCTTGAATCCATGGGAGCTGATGGATGCTACAAAGTAATGGACTGTTCCTAGTGGAAACTCCTTCATCTGCTGGTGTTAAACCAGCCAGGATGTGTTTCTAGCACTGCTGGCAGTGCCTTTCATGTCTGGGCAGCTGGGGAGACTTTATGGGGCAGAAGAACACAGCTTTTTTTCAAAGGAAATGTTAAATCCCAGCAGCGTGTGATGGTGGCACGAGTGAATCCTGTTTGCATTTGTGACAGCCCAGGAACAGGCCACGACCTGAGCATCTCCACCCTCCAGGGTCATGTCAAAAGAGTCTTTGCAGAGCCCCCCAGGGTTTCCTGCTCCCCCACACCCTATTTCTGCACACAGATGTATAAAGCATGGGGAGATGGCCCTGTTTTGGTCCATATTTGTGCTCTACTTGTTTTTAAAGCTCCCCCTAAGGCTGCACACACCCAAGCCCAGCACAGCACAGCACCAGTGATGCGTGCATAGAGACATACTCCTTGTTCTCTTTTCCTGCCTTTTGGGGTGCTGAGGAGGGGAGATAGAGCCCAAAAGTGAGAGTGACAATAGGCTTAACTCAAAGCTTAGCAGGCTTTGGGGCTGAGAAGTGAAGAAGTTCAGTAGCAGCATGTGATAGACCACGTTGGTGGGACATGAAACGGGAAGCAGAGCACAGAGATGCTTTGATGTCCTCCCAAAGCTTTGCAATACCTTCCCTGCTGAGCTGGAGGAGAGTTTTAATTTGGAGAGTCTAGTCAATGGCATCACAAGTGCAATGAAGCAGGAAGGAGTCCAGGATAGTGACTTCTCTTCTCAGTTTTGCCCGTGCAATTAGGAGTTATGTCACTGGAGTCAGCAAGACAAGTGGGTCTGCATAAGCAGAGTGAAATTCGGAGTGCACAAAATGCATTTGAAATAATTTGGCTCTGCTCTGGCTGAAGCAAAGTGAAGGAAGAGCACAGTAATTAATAACTAACACTAGAAAAGAAAATAGAAAAGGAAGTTAAAAGAATGGATTGGTCTAAGTGTTTTCTTGCTCTAAGGTGGCACATAAATACATACAGATTTAATTAGGAGAGGGTTATTTGAAATCTCAAAGCCAACTATCAGCCTCGCACTTTCTCACAATATTTTGTTACAGCCTACTATAAAAAAGGCAGTTAATTAAAACAGATTTATTCATCCAATCATGCAGGTGTTACAATGAGACACTGTTTCCAGAACCTGGGTATTTTTGTTCAATTTAATAGAAAGTAATAATATCATGTAGGAGGTATCTCTAATAGGCAATATTCATCCCTCCTTCCTTCGGCATGTTCCGTGCCTCTCCCTGAGCCCAGCAGGCTGCAAACACTCCCTGAGATGCTGTCCTGCATTTCAGGTGTGAGGGGGGAGGGTTTTCCCTGTGATTTCGGTGGTTGCAAGGCTGCAGTTGCTGCTGCTGCTTGCTCAGGCTGCGCCGTGTGCCCTCAGGATTTGCAGCCCGATGCTAACGCAATCCATGGAGAGCAGAGTCACCTTGGCTTGGCATTTATCAGCTTATGCAAGCGCACACCTCCTGCTGCACTGCAACAGAGGTGTCATTCCCGTTCTGAACCAGCCCCATCGGCAGGAGCAGGTCTGGAGCTGGGTGGCTCCGTGGCTGCTGCTGTGTCTGGCACTGCACTGCACAGAGTGGACAATCTTGCTTTTCCCCCCAGGGAGGGATGGGGGTGTGTCTGTGCCTGCGTGTGTCTGTTTAAGTGGTGTCACCTTTTCCAGGCTGTAAGGAGGGCACACTCGAGGTGTGCTGAACACTTCCCCTCGCTGTCTGGGGCATTGTCTGGTGCAGTGTTGGCGTGTGGCTGTGAGCAGATCAGGCTGTGGGTCCTTGGCACGAGTGCAGCGTCCCCGGAGCTGTCGCTGCCCCTCGTTTTCTTTCGTAGAAAGCTGAAGTCCAGAAAGAAATTTGGGAAACATACAGATAGCATTTGATTTGTTTCCCACCTGAAATGTCAGCCAAGTGACATTTGTTGTCAGTCCCAGTGTGACAGTCCAGACTGTCCTGCCAAGGGTTTACAAGAGGCCTCAGGAGCTCTCCTGAAATTTGGGGCAATTCTTGGAGGAGTCCAGCTTCTTCCACCCTGTACCCCTCACTCCTGTAGCTCCCCTGGAAGGTGATCCATGGTTTCTTGGCTGAGTCAGCAGAGGTTTGGGACTGGCAGTATGATTTGCTGAGCAGGTTTTTTGGCTTCAGAGGACATCTCACAAGTGGGACACTGTTTGCTTTACCTGACCCAGCACATTCAGAGTGAGTTTGAGTGCTGCTGTCATTAAAAGCACCACAGAAAACTCAAAGCACAAATAAAGGGAAACTTGGTAATAATCCTCATGTAAAAAAAATCCCACCAAAACACATTTCGAGGCGCAGAGTATACCCTTAGCAAAATATTTTGATTTTGCTAAGGAAGATAAATCATCCATGACTGAGCGAGGGTGGACTGTTCTGAGACACCTCGGGGATGAAATAAAATCCAGAGTACCAGGAGGGAAAATAAAGACTTCAGGTAGAGAAGCATCTGCAACTTGGAATGCCTCCAAATTGCATCCTGTGAATAAATGGCACTTGGAGCCTCAAGGCCTGGCCTTGGGGAATGGGACAAGGACTGCAGTGCCATCTTCCCATTGCAGGAGCGTGTGGGCAGGAGACAGGCAGGAATCAGGGGCAAATCCAGCAGGGACTGGTGCAGGGTGTGATGCCCAGCAGCTGCCAGGGTCAGTCGGGTCAGCAGCAAGCAGCACCTTTAATTATCTTAAGGTAGAACTTGCAGCAAAAGCAGCACAGAGGGGAGAGCTGTAGTCACCAGGCTAATATGGATAGAGCCCATATGGCTTCTGGCCCTCCTCCTCATCATCATGGAAATGCAGAAGCAACCAGTGAGGAAAAAAAGCAAATTTGTCTGTTCAAGTAACAATTTACTAACAAACACAAAATGCTTGGATTCACCCACAGGGCATCCTTACTAAGCTGGCATGGAAAGAGTTAATTGCAGGAGACTCTGAGTGTGTCTTTTAGGAGAAATTCCTCGGTGCACAGGATTGAACTGAGACATTTAAGAGCTGCACCAATTCTCTCTCCAGCTGGAGCAGCCCCTCTTGCAAGGAGAAGGGCTGACAAAGGAGAGGGTGAGTTCCTTGCCCCGGGATCTGTAGGATGAGCAGTGGCAGCAGCAGCATCCCAGGCTCACTCTGGATAGAAAGAAAGTGCTTGTGCTCACACAGATAGAGCCAAACAGGTGAACAGCTGACTTTGCAGTACCTAAAATCAGGGCATGGCTGATGTCTGTAGTTTTCCATGCTTGCCTGTGTGAAAGCGTGGCTGTTTGGCTCTGTTCTGCAGGCTGCTGCTCTGGCTGCAGGGGCTGCCCAGGAGAGCAGTGTTTGGGCTTGTCAGAGCTGCTTGCTGGTGGTAAAATCCACTCTGCTGTGTTTTGATCAGAAATCAGTAAAGATGGACCTGAGCTGCAGCTCTGGGAGGGAGGAGTCAGACCTGGGCCAAAGGCAAGTGAAGAAAGCAAACAGCAAACCACTGGTCTAATGCATTTTAGACAGAATTGAAAAGAGGTCGTCACTGGCAGTAAGATCCAGGTAAGGAAACAAAGTGCAAGGGCTCCTTGGAGTGCTGGAGAGGACAGGAAAGTGGTGCTGAATCTGGCTTCCCACTGGAGAGCTGTGCTGGTAAAAGTAATTAATGAGCAGGGGGTGGAAATCTCAGAGAAACAGACTGAAGAAGCTGAGGAAAGACAGGCTGCAAGTACTGTAACACTAAACAAAAAACAGATCCCTCATGGCACTTCAAAACACAGGACCCAGGAAACATAACCTCAGTATGTTGAGAAGAATTCAGCCATAATTCATCAGAGTAAAAAATTCGTTTTGTTTTGGTTTTTTTCATGTATATACTAGAGGTAACTAGCTACTAAATGCAAACCCATTGCTTTAGTATAGTTCCAGAAGGAGACCTGAAAAACTAGGTTTTGAGGAAATCGTGAACCTGGATACTTTTGGTGAATCCAAATTAAGTCCTGTATGTAATTAAGCTAGCAGGGATGCACGGTAATCCTAAAGAGTCAAAGAATTAATTTTAGATTTGTGACAGAAGCAGGGTCAGACTCAGTATTTTAATCAATCATGCAGTCTGTCTAGGAACAGCTCAGAATTTGAGGAAAGTCCCAGTTTTCCCGTGTGATGATGCATGTAACATGTCTTCCATGGATATTATTTTTGCAGTAATTTTTGCTGTTCTTCTATGGAAACGAGATTGTGGGTAATAAAAATTTAATGGACAATGTTCAAGAATGCTAACAGCTAATTACATGAACAAGGAGATGTGTAAAACTAACCATAGAGCTTGAAATTATGGAGCTGTGCATGGTCATTACGCCAATGCCCATGGAAAGAGTGAGGGGGAAAAATCCCCAGGTCTCATTTAGTATCAATGCCAGTTGCTTGTTATACAAGCTGGGCTTAGCCCTTTGTATCTGTTTTTTAATCAGACACTTTATCTGCTTTTCTCTATCTGGGAAGAAGAGTGCTGACAGTATATTGAAGAGGAGAGCTGTGCAGTGAAATTTAATGAACATGGGAAGAAGCAAAAAATGAATTCTAGGAACAGAACAGGTTCCTGGTGCAGCAGCCAAGAGCAGGGCTTCATGTTGTGCTTGCTTGTAGGCACCAGTGGTGCCACACACCCTAAAACCAAATGAGAGGAGCAAACAGAAGTGCAGGCATGAAAAACTGCTTGCCCAGAAAGGCAGTGGAACAATCCCCAGCTGGCCACGTCACTGGGATGGGACTGTCCAGGTGGATCAAATGAGTCCCAGTTAGAGTCCTGATGACTTTTCAAGCCCAGAGAAGCTCCCAGGCACCTCAGGGATGTCACCCACAGTTTATTTTGCCACATGTGATGGGGTGTGCTTCCTAACAGACCCCATTCTGTGGGAACACTGGGCCCTTCCCATCACAGGCACGAGAAGCCGAAGTCAGGGCAGAGCTGGGCACTGATCTCATTTCCCACACATTAATTCTGCTTGTTTGGCCAGAGACCTGATGATCTGTGAGGAACTGGGCTGCTGTGGTTACGCTGCTCTCCCCAGCCCCCCGAGAGCTGTGGAGGAGTGCAGAAAGCCTCAGGTGGCTGTGCAGGGGGATCTCAGCCTGGCACTCCTGCCTCCAGTCAGTGCTGAGAGCTGCTGCTCTGGAAGCAGCCCTGGGAAGGGAGGATTGCATTTTGAACGCCGTGTTCACAGCAGGAGGTGGTTCAGAGCCCAGGACTGGGGTCAGCCTGAGCAAGCAAAAGCTGGAAAAGTAACACATGCCAGGTGAAACCGTGTCCAAGTGATGTCTGACATCTGCAGTGCTCCCTCCAGCAGTTTGTGGAGTTACTTAAATTCTCTGCCTGTTTCCCTTGTTTCAGTGAATGCCTTACTCATGGCTCACTCCTTGTACAGATTTTATTCATGTAGCTCCTTTTAGGAGGGGCAAAATAGGTGGGGGTGTCTTCGAACATCACCCAGGCCTGGAAGTAAAAAGGATAATAAGGACATTAAAAAGGAAAATAATGCAAACTGGTAACTTTCCATCTCCTCTCCTGTGTAAGGGTTGGAACTGTCACCAGCAGTGATCGTGCCCCAGGATTAAACCCCTCACTGTGATGGATGGGACTGTTCAAACCTCTCTAAGCCCTTTGTTCCTCTCCAGGCTGGCTGCTAACTCCTGTAGCTGTCTAAGCATCAGATATCTGAATTTTCAGATCCTTCAGAGCCATTGAGGATGGAAGCTTTCAGATGAAAAAGCAAGAGAAAGCCAAAAGAAAATGAGGATTTGAAAGAACAGTGCTTGTCAGAAGAGACCAGCAGTGCATCATCACTGTACATCTGCTGTTCCAGAGCCTTGTTTGAGGGAAAACATCAGTAGGGAAAACATCAGCAGGGAGGTCTTACTCTCCTCTGCAGACTTCCACAAGGAGTTCAGCTGTCAGTCAGTGGTTAAGGTTAAGGTGTGGAGTGGAATGAGGTTCTTTACTGCCCTGGATATTCTCTCAGAAGTTGGAAGCGTCTCCTGCTTTGCTTTCCATAGAAAATGGGGGGGATGGTCCTTCCTATTTTTCAGGGCTCCCTAACCAGATGTGTCAGTAGGCAGGGATTTGCAGGAGGAGGGCCCTTTGAAAATGGTGCCTGTCGTGATATCCACTCTGTTTGCACTTCTGTCTGTAGCCACAGTTATGACTGTGCTTAAATAAAGTTCTCTAGTGTGTAACTTATTTTCTCAGCTGATTTGAAGCTCAGCGTGGCAGTAATAGAGGTGTCTTGCAGCAGAGAAGCTTCAGCAGGCCTTGGCTGTTAAGCAGGCATGTACAGAAATGCATTTCCCCTCTGCCAAAGGTGGTGTTAAACTGGTGGCTGCTTTATTGGATTGAGTCAGAGGGATCCTCTGTCGCTCCGTGTGAACAGGGGTGGATGATATCTGGCTGGTGTGATTTAATGGACTTACAGAACTGCCTTCATGGAGAACACCAGCGCTGCTTCTGCACTGTGCTGACTGAGTGATAACAGCCTTTGCCTTTATAAATAGCAGAGCAGGCAGTCCTGGAAGTGTGTGGGCTTGAGTCAGTGTACAAAATGCCACCGTCGCCCCGACCTGCTGCCAGAGCAGAGCACAGACACATCCCTTGCTGCAAGGATCATGCTGGGGTTTTTTCCCAGGAAAGGGCTTAGAGAGAAGGAGATGCAGTGGCCAGCAGAGAATATCCATGTGCTGGTTTAGGGCAAATTCTGGGAGGGGACTGGCTAAGTGAAAGAGATAGAACTCATTTCTGAGCATAGCAGATGATATGGACTATATAGCATAAAATACATAACATAAAATCACCCTAGGACATTCTGGCATCCCCAAATGAAGCAGTTCCCCTCAGCCCCAAGCCTCAGCCCTAAGCCTGACAGAACCCACGAAGTGTTTGGACAATGCCCTCAGGCACAGGGTGGGGTTTTTGGGGTGTCTGTGCAGGGCCAGGAGTTGGACTGGATGATCCCTGCGGGTCCCTTCCAGCTCAGGGTATTCTGTGATTCTACTGTTCTATGATTTTAGTACTGCCAAAGCCCATGGGCTCCAAGGCCCATTTCTCCCCTCTCTGTCCCACGCCTCAAATCTGCAAACTTTGGCTTAAAGTTAGGAGATTTTTCAGCCCAGAGAATTTGGGACACTTTCTGTCTGGTTTCTGCATCAATGAAGTTCACTCTGTGACTCACACTCTTTACTTCACACCCCAGAGGCTAGAAACTCTTTTTTCCCCCCCAGAAGAACACATTCTCATATAATTATTGAACTCCCAAAGCTCAGGGCTGAAAATAAACCCCAGCAAGTGTGGCTAGACTCCCAGGGAAGTGACAAGCATGGCATGACTGTAATCTAGTCTAGTCGTGCAGGCTGTGAGCAGTTAGGGGAGCACACAACCCTGGGGAAAGCTGCTCTCCTGGGGTGAAACAGCTCCTTGATACTCTGCTGGGAGTGATGCTTCTTACACGGCCCGCTCCTTGGTGTGGTTTATCCTCCATCTCAATCTTAATGCCAAAACAGTTGCTTTCAGAGTCACTTTAGAGCCACTTTGCAGACAGTGCAGTGCTGCTCCCTTGGCAGAGATCAGTATCTTGTAAGCCATCTGTCCTGTAAGAAACAATGCTGCCTTGTCAGGGAGATGGTGAGAACGATATCCTACACGTTGTAATCTGTGATTTAGCAGCTCCACGCAGACATTCAGGAAAGACTGGCAGCATAAAAAGCACAGCTTTTATCGGGAATGCACAGATAGGAAGGAGCCCCAAGCAGCCAGGGACGTTCTGCAGGTAGTTGTTGTTTGGGTTAATGAAGCAATTAGTCACCTTTCTTCTTTGGGGCTTCAGTGCTCACCATCCCTTTCCTGCGCAGTAAATCACAATTCTGGTGCAGGTCTGCCATGAGCTGACCTATGGTTTGTGTAGAGGCCAGGAAAACGGGTGCAAAGCGATTTTCAGGGAGAGCAGAGAAGTTGGTGGAATTGTGGGTGCACGAGGAGGAGAGCACAGCTCCTGCCCTGCAGGGAGCACACGGTGTCTCCTGCCCCATCCCTTGGCCAGAACTGTTACTCTCCTGCCTGCCAGAGGCATCTGAGGGGTGCACAGAGGACAGGAGGGGACAGAGGTCTGTGGCACCCCAGGAACTCCCGGCAGGTGCCAGGCACTGGTTGTGAGGGATGGCTGGAAGGGAGCAGGGCAAGGAGCCTTTACAGAGCCTTGGATGGGAGAGGAGATCAACATCAAGAGAGAAAAAGAAAACTGGTGGAGGCATCTGTGGTAATTACCACCTTGGGCGTGATTTTCAGTTACCTGCCAGATCTTCCTCCCAACAGAGGTCAGACAGAAAAGGAGAAAATGAGGCTGTATCAGAAGAGGTCTGAGAGGGAGGAGAAAAGAGAAAGGCAGGACAGGACATCTCCTCAAGAGAAAAAGTAATGCCTTGGACTGATCTGTGAATCCAACAGTTAAGACAGACCCCAGGGGCAAGGTATTTGTTAACTGCTTTCTTTTTAAGGTTTGCAAAACATTAATATTTTAAGTAGTTTATTCTTCATTAGCATAATTAAGAATACATAAGTCTAAACTCAGTGAAAACAGAATTAACAAATTAGCAGGTGCAGGAATTTGGAAGCAAGAGGTTTGGGAAAACAGAGCTTGCAAATGTCGGCACTAAGTAGAGCAGGGAAATCGTGCCAAGCCTTATTTATGGATTTGTGCATTTCTTTTGCATAGGCCCACTCCTGCAGCCCAAGGAACGCAGCTGAATTTAAACACGGACCCCTGCAGTTATACTGTAGCTGAGCCTAAACCCCAGAGCATACAAAATAAAATTCTGCTGAAAAGAAACTGATGAGCCTCACCTTGGATGTCTCTTGAAAGCTGAGGTGTCTTGAATCAACACTTGACTGAACAGGGAAACAAACTGCAAAATTAAATCCAGAAGAAAATGTGAGAAAATTGGAGAAAATTTTAGTCATCTCCTTTGATGAAAGGAAATACAAAAAGAAAAAAGCAGTGACATTAAGGTGTACTGCAGACAAGAGCATGGGGGGGAAAAAGGCATCCTTTGCCCACATGAGAAGTTCCCCTTAGGAAGACCAAGAAAATGTCCTGCAGGTTTTTCAATGTGTGACAGAGTAGCCCTGTGGGATATTTAAAGGAAGGTTTTTCCCTGGTAATATGGGACATATCTAATTTTTATCATCACTTTCATGGGACAAAACGACTGCACTCCAGATCGCTCTGGCACTGGGCTTGTCTCAACAGGCACCAAAGACCTGTCACACCTGTTAAGCTATAGGTGTATAATATATGTGTGTATCTGTATTTATGGGGTATCCTGCCCACTTGCTGTCACAAGGATGAAACAAGTAACTTCTCTTTCCAGCGCATACAACATGAGGAAGAATGCTGTCTGTCCTTTTGAAAGGACTTTTAGATCTGTGACTCAAAAGATCAGGGTGTTATTATTGTTGGTAGCCAGAGGGCACAAAGTAAGTATGGCAGAGATTAAGAAATAACGTGGTTACTCCTACAGATCTCTGACCCAAATCTCTGACTTTATTGGAATGATCTGGAGGTTGATAGGCAAGTTTTATGCTGGAGATATTATTCAGAGGCATTAATGGAAGCAAAAACCTGGTTCTGTGCCTTACTTCACTTAGAGGCAGTATAAGAGTGTTACTCCTCTCCCAGCTGCTTTATGTCTGTGCAGCATTTTTGGTGTCTTTTGGATTTGCCTGCTTAGTACTCTGGAGAACAACATTTTTCCACTTTAAATGACTGTGTTTTTACTGCCTGCAGCCTTTCTGTGGGTCTTCAAAAACTGTCCAGTCTGCAGTTCTAGGCTCTTTCCTGAGCTATCTTAATGAACCAGGATTTGGCTTTGCTTCTTTATTTTATCTGCAGACTATTCTGTTTATTATCACTGTCAGGGGGAGCTCCCTCCCACTTGCTTTCTATGAAGATTTCTCTTTTCTGGATGGCATTTCCACCTCTCCATAAACCACCCTGCTTTACTGCCCAGCTGAGGCAGTTGTTTTGTCCAGGGACTGTCTCAGCAGCAGTGGCAGTGAAGGATGTGATGGCCAGGGCTGACTTGTGCAAAACCGCAACTGAGACAAACTGTGAGAGCCCTGCAATCTGTAATGCTCGGTCTGCATCATTCTGAAATACATTCAGAGAGACCTTTTGCTTGTGGAAATGTTTCTCTGTCTCAGCTCTGCAACCATCTGGGTGGCTCAGGCTGCAGGATTTGGTGGTGAGGTGTGCCTGAACTGGGCAGGATCCAACGTGGATCCAGTGTGGTGAGGAAGCTGCATGGAAAGGGGACTGTGAGCTGCATTGTCTGGAGCTGGCGCAGGAAATGTAATCTCCCCACACCAATCTGTGCTGTGTTTAAATCAATTACCTGCTCTGAGTACTTCAGATACTTGGATTTTTCAGATTTTTCTTCCCCTATATGGAAGCCCCTAAAAAACCCTTTTTTTCTCCCATGGAGGTTTTAAAAAGGGGAGAGGTGTGGGAGTTTGTTGCCTTTCCACGGAGTGCAGGCACACAGTGACTGCCAGGCACCAGCACCCTCACGGAGCAGGGTGGCTGCTCCTTGCCCACCCAGTGCTCTCTTTTTGGTGCCATTTGTTCAGACAGCTGTGAAATGCCAGGGGTGTGCTTGCTGTCCGTGAGCACAGACTTCTTGTCTTCCTGCCCCAGAGTTCTACAGGTGCAATGAATTTGGCTTTTAATCCCTCCATATTTACCACGGTTTGCAGTCTAACTCAGGGAAAGAGAATTCATGCATTTTGCACTTTTTCATATCCAAAAGGTGCCGCAGGTGAACACAGTATTGTCTACAATAGTCCTGGTTTTGCAACTGGGAAACATTCACCTGAGAGCTGAGCACAAGAGTTTTCCTCTTCCTTCCAAGAACCTCCAGTCTGGTTTGAATGACAGAATTGGGAACAAAAGCAAGATGGAGGCAGAGGTAGAGTTACTGCAGCACAGTGACCCTGGAGGCTCCGAGCAGGGGCTGCAGGTCATGGATGCTCCATGTGCTGGCTCTGACTCTATTTTTACACAGGTGCCAATGAAAACAGCCCAGCAGAGCTTGTTCAGAATGGGAACTAATAACCACTGATAAATCCACTCATTGCTAGACAAGGAAAAGTGCCTGAACTGTCACTGTTGGTAGTTCAGAGCTTGCTGCGACTGCCTTTTCCTCTCCCTGGTCACTGGGCCATCATCTTGTCTCTTCCCTCCTGACTGGGTGGTTCACTTGCACTTCCAGGCAGGCTGAGGCAGCTCTGACCGTCCACACAGCTCTCCCCGAGACGATGCTCCCAGATTATCTTGCTGATTGAGGAAATGATTACAATGCTGGTTCAGGCAGAGTGGGAACAGGCAAAAAAAAAAAAAA
>VZTJ01003506.1:195246-236195 GCA_013397795.1 Orthonyx spaldingii
AAAAAAAAAAAATCTCTTGTTCAATAGCTACAGCAGGCAGAGATTACAAGCAGCAGGCACAGAAGCAGTGGACACAGAGCCTGGAGATGATAATGATGCCATGCTACATTAGTGCTGCATTAGCAGATAAGACAACAGGGCAGCGTGCTTGACAGTATTTCTCAGCTCAGTTGACATCTCTTTTTTGTGGAAAATGAATACATAGCCCATCTCAAACAAGTAGGGGACAGAGCAATGACGTCAGACAGACAAAATGAGCTTTCTGTTCTGCCTGCTGTTGCAAAGATACGTACTATGAATATATTCCAGGGCTTTTTTTTTTTTTCATCTCCTCACAATGGTACATTTTCATTTATTGCCACCTGCGTGATGGCTGTGTGGAAAGAAGTGGGAGAATTGCAGACTGTAAATACTTTATTATAACAGCAGCTAAAAGCATGTTCTGCAGCGATTCCATCACTAGGAAGTAATTTTAATCATTTTAGTAGCCCAGACTGATTTCTGTTGAGGTAATACTGAAATATTCCATGGCTGGGTCAGTACTTCCCGCTCCTGCTGTCTCCCAAAGAGGAGCTTTGCATTTGGCTCTACACCAGAGGCCTTTTCTGTCATCCTTCCCAAAATTGTGCCTTGCTTTGCAGGTCCTGCACCTCTGCTTCCTTCTCCCAGGTGCAGGGATGACTCCTCTGGCTGTGCTGCAGGCAGAGGGGCCTGGGTTGCAGCTGGTTTTTATTACAGAGCTGCTCTCCCCTTCCCAGCCCAGCCGTGGCTGAGGAGCTGGGCTGCAATTTTAGCATCGTTAACACCCCATCAATGCCGCGTGAAACACCCTGGGAAGTGTCCATCTGCAATCCATCCCTGGGGTGCATCAAAACCTCGCCAGAACCCATCCCTGGACATGCAGGAAGCTCTGCTTGAGGGAGTCCTGAGCATTTGAGACTTCTGATCAGGCCTGGCTGTCCGCAGCCCAAATTCCCTGTCCATGAATTATGCTCTGCCTGGCGGAGGAGATGTAGAGGAGAAGATCCCACTGCAAAGGGAGCTTGCTCATCTTTGAGCAGAGCGAGCCAGGTGAACCCTCAGTGCTTTGCACGAGGAAACAAAGGTGAAGCTTCCAGCAAGGAGCACATATTTTATACATATATATATAGATATGTATAAAAGCACATACACACATATAAAAATACGTGTCTGTATCCCCATATGCAGTTGGTCATGACTCATCAATTGATTCTGCAGCGGAAGAGACTTCTACCAAAGAGCTGTCCTTTCCAAATCAAACATATACATCTTGGATAATTGTCACCCTCCCCAGGAAGTTAAGAACTGCAGTTGGGACTTGAGTCAAATTGTGACATTTTGCGTTACTGACAGAGAATTTTCTCTTGGCGTCTGTAAACGTCGTAATCTGGAGTTTGAGGTTGTCTTCCTTTACAAACACTTCCTGGGTTGGAAGGTTCTGTGCTGAACCCCAGGGAATTTATGTGTTCTTAACGAGGCCTGGAGTGATGATGAATGCAAACATTTCAGAGGGCATTTTTCTCCGTGTCTTCTAAGGACATATCTCCAGTGTGAATCACGGGCCACTGCAGCCTTGCATTTTTATCACATATGCTGTTAGTGCTCTTCCTTTCTCCCGTGTTGGGCAGTGGAAGTGGATTACTCATCCCCAGTTTTATTAGCTGTTGGTTCCTCATTTTTGTGTTGTACTGCAGCCCTGCAAGTTTTGGACAGCACTTACTCCAGTCAATGATATATCTTACATAACTTATGAGCTGGATATAAACTTTCTGAGATCATGGGGCTTTAGCTGGAAGGAATTTACAGCCACAGACACCAGAAGGTCACTGCAATTTTATAATTTTAAAATACGTCTGAGGTCATACATTTATTCAGCCATGGCTCTCTTTGCATTTAAAGGCAACAGGAAAAATTTCTGCTTCTGGTGGTGAGTGTGATGCACAGACATCAGGAGAAGCAGTGAGACTTAGGGTTGTAATCTGGTTCCCACTGAACTCCATGGAAAAAGCAGTTTTTTCTGGAACAAGAGGGTATCTTTGCAGAAGGAAAGGAACTGCAGAACGTTACAAAGTCGGTTTTATTTCCTCATACTGTGCTCAGCCAGGCATTGTTAGTAAATAAGATCTAGAGCACTTAAAAGAGGGATCCAATCACAAATTCAATTGGTCCATTAACTACATGTAATATTATTTACCTAAGTGGCCCTTCTGGACTCTTTCATGGCTCAGGTTTATAACCTTTTTTAAAAAGATCAATAGTACTGAGCAGGCAGTGTGTGAGCACAGTGAAAGTCAGGCCATTTTTGCAGCTACGGGCCGTGATTTCCAGACCTGGAGTCTTGGATTAGAATTGCAAAATGAGGAAAAAGCTCTCCCTGAAACACTGAAAAGAAGAAACAGCCCCGGCAAGAAGGATGGGGGAAAGCAGTGAAGCAAGATGTGTTGCAAGGGATCAGTTCTTTGATTGGGCTGATCCAGCTAGAAAAGGCAGGTGGGTTTTCCAGCACATCAACCCTGCTGCAGATCCAGGAGAGAAGGTGTAGTGGCGTTGAAAGCCACACACGGAGTTTTGCTGACATTTGTTGGTGTGAGGGCACACCCAGCCCTGCTCTGAGCAGCCTGGCAGGTGGGGGGCTTTGTTGTCTGCTCTCATGTGTGATACAGAGTCCCAGCAAGTGGGAAAGGGAACTCTTTGCTATTATCTCATGTCCAAGATCTGCGTTTGATCAGTTCCTCAGGCTGTCAGGTGCTCACCTCAGCTGGGAGCTAAATTCAATACCCCCAGAGTCTCTGCTGCTTCCATTACAGAGGGAGCTCAGCCAGCGGTGCTTTTCCACCTCTGAATCAGCTTCATGATGACCAAAACAAATAAAATGCAGGAAGGTCCTGTTTTATAATGGGCCTAGTGATGCATGGCTGTAAACTGGCTCTGGCTGCCTCCCTTCAGTTCTACTCATCCCATTTCTTCCAGGTCATTCTGACTCTCCTGAGACAGGGGCATGTGGGAGTGTGTGGTGTCTGTAAATGGGAACTGAGGGATGGCTCAACCCCTAACAGACTCTAAAAACTTTTTGTAGTGACAGCTCATGGAATTTTTAGTGGCAAAAGGCCAGAAACTTTCCTTCCCCAAACGTGGCAAGCTGTTCCTGTCAGGTGTGGCTGCTTTTCAGGGCCTAAAACTCTGATTTGTTGCGCCAGGCACCGCAGAAGTGGTGTCAGGATGAAAGGGCTTGGAGATTTGGACTAATAATTCAGGGAGATGGGCATCTCTGCTGGAGAGAGGTGATAGAGTCCAAACTGAGTGCTAAGTCCTCTTCCTTGTATCTTGAGCAGTTTACGAGGTGGTTGTTTCTCTCCTGTTTGTGGTGCAGGTATCACCACTGCATTAGCCAGTCACTGGGTATGGTGTGAGGCATCTGCAGTCAGGCATAGGCTGGAAAGAATTTTCCTTGCCCCAAATATGAAGTCAAGTAGCAGAAAATGCCTCTCTGTGAAGAGCATTCATATGGAAAACATGTGTTTTCAGGCTGTCTGCACCTATTCCAAAATTTTAGTGTGACTGTGTTTTTATTTTTGCTGCCTTTCAGGAATGTCATTGCTGCTTCTCTCTAGGCAGCACCTGTGCACTGCCTTCCCCTTCTCTTACCTGGATGTCATCAATGTTTTTGTAATTTTTTAACTGTTAAGCAGGAGACAGGACCAGTCTGGGAAAAACAAGTGTTCTAGGGCCTGCCAACATTGTCTGCTTCACCAAGAGATGCTGCCCCTGGGAGACTGGGGGTGCTGGGAGGTGACAGCTGGAGCAGGGATCTTGTGCTCATTCATTCCATCCACAGGTTTGACTGGTGCTCTCTAAAATAATTTTGGTAGAGAAAGACATCAGGTTTGGAGGGTCCATCTGTAGTTGTGCTGGGTCTCTGGCTGAGGGGCAGTTGAATAGATAAAGGCTTTGCTGAAATCTTCCATGAAATCCAGCAGACATTTTAATTTATTTATTTTCTTTTAATACTGCTTGCTAGTATTTCCAAACCCAGTCAGCAGCATGTGCTTGTCAGGCTATGCAGGTGTTGGCATGAGAGAAATTCAGGGAGATCATTAATTTTGTGAGTCTTTCCTGTTTGGTTTTATTGTAGCTTCTTATGTGCTTGAGGTATTGACATTATTAGCTTTCTTTGGACTGGGTTGTACTGGGAAATGAGATCTCACTGAGGAGTTCAGATACCTGAAGCTTTCTTTTCTTTCTGCAAAGCTGTTGGGAAGGAAGGGGATCCAGTGCTGGCGTGATGTTTCATAAGGTGACATTTGTTATAACTCATTGCAAATGTTACTCACCATCTACAAAACGTCCAATTAAACTAAAGAGCAGTGAAAAATATCCAATTCCACTTTAGCAGCTGCACTTGTTGCCAGAATCCCTCAGGTTTTTTGGAGCCAACAGATTCCCCCAGGAGACCTTTACACAGTGACTGCTGTCCTCTGGCATCAGTCCCACTGGTTGGTGTTCCCTGCTCCCCTCAGCCAGACTGTCACACAAGGACAAAATTTCCCTTCCCAGTGGGGTTTATCCTTACTTTCCCAAAGATCTCTTTGGTCCTTCGTTGTTACCAGACCTGTGCTGCATCCTTTTGTCTCCTGTCAGTGTTTAGTGGGAATTAGCTGGATCCCAGAGGGATAATGTTTTCAGAAACAAAATTTGAAAATGACCCATGATCCTTGGTCCTTTTCAAAATCAGAGTAGTTGGTTCCACATGTAGTTTATTGAAACTTGAAGCTTCTGAGTCTCTGAGATTGTTCCTTAGTTCTAAAAGCTTTAGTGGAATCATGTTCCCATAGAATATAAACCAATATATTGATGGTTTCTATTCAGATTATGGCTCCTTTTGCCTCCAGTGCCTTTGTGTGTGTCTTGAGGTTGAAAGACTGGATTCTGTGGTTCTGTCTGTGCAGAGAGACACAGGTGAGCAATGTGACAGCATCTCTGGGTATGTCACAAACACAAACTTCCCTCGCGCTGGGAGGAGAGCGGGATCCTGAGCGGGCACACTCCCGGAGGTGCCAAACTGGCTGGTGCGGATCCCTGGCTCCCCAGGAAGTTCGCAGATGCTGCTTTGCTGTCTGCTACAGCCACCCACTGCTCTGCAGTGTCAGCTGGGCTGGAGCTCAGATCCACCCACTCTGGAGCTGGAGGCGAGAGGCAGAAGTGCAGAAATGCAGAAGTGCAGAAATGCAGAAGTGCAGAAATGCAGAAATGCAGCCGGGGCACACAGGGGGTGGAACCTGCAGAACCCCTCTGCAGCCACCGCAGCCTCCTCCTCATTGTCCTCTATCAGCACCTCCTTTTCCCCCTGGATAGAGCACTCAAACGGACCAAAACTCCAGCTAATTTGCTGCAGGAAGCCGTTGAGCTTTGGGCAAGGAGATGGAATAAGTCACCCAATTAGTTACAGCTGCTGGTGGCCCCAGTGCTGACCTGGTGTCGTTTGTCAATGCCAGGCAGAGGTAGACAAGCCTGGTTCCTTTTTTCCTTACCTGTGAATTCCCAGCCCATGTTTCCTATGGCTCCAGTCACCTGCTGGGATCTTTGAGGCGTGGGAAGGAGCCCCAGTTCATTCAGTTTGCCGCACTTGTTCCAGGGCAGGATTTACCTCTCGTTTTCCTAGACCCCAAAACAACATCACTGCCTCTGGAGAGCAAGGGTGGGGGCTTTCCACATCAGCCTGTCTTTAGGTCCTATTTATAAATGAGGAGGGTGAGAAAATATGTTTAAAAACATGCAGGCTTTAAAAATAAAACCATGACCTAGTCAAAGAGTAAACATTAAGGAAAAATAAAAGACTGTTTTAAGAGACGGAAGCAGAGGAGAAGCAGTAAAAATGTTCAAAATGAATCTATTACTGTAAAGAGGAGGGTGTAAATCAGCAGCTCCCATCACTGACAGTTGAGAGATGCTGAGGACCTGGCTTAGGAGTGGAAAAGGAGGAAATAAAAAGAACTGTGAGTGGGAAACAAAGCAAAGATGAGAAATCTACCTATTTTCATGTGATAGATTACCCATAAAGATGAAGATCATGCTTCTGATCCGACAAAAGGCATCAATGGCATAGTATTTAAACAAGATGAAAACTTATACTGAATGTCTGTCATTGTGAGTACCTCTCCTGAGCAGTGGTGTCACCTTTATGCTTTCAGGTGCCCCTTTAAGGTGGGGTTGCTCAGGGGGTGTTGAGAAGACAACACCTTAAGAAGGGGTGGGGAGCTTTTCCCGTGACGGCCCTTTGGGAGCTTGTCCCCTGTGCGGCTGTGTTGTCACTGATGCGTGGTTCTCCTCCCTCACAGGTTGCCTGGTCACTATGAACAATGGCCCAGCTATACTACAAAAAGGTCAACTTCTCCCCGTACCGAGACCGGATCCCACTCCAGATCGTGCGAGCGGAGGCAGAGCTCTCGTCGGAAGAGAAAGCCTACCTCAGTGCTGTGGAGAAGGGGGACTATGCCAGTGTGAAACATGCCTTGCAGGAGGCAGAGATCTACTACAACATCAACATTAACTGCATGGATCCTCTGGGCCGCAGTGCCCTTCTAATAGCCATAGAGAACGAGAACCTGGAGATCATGGAGCTGCTGCTGAGCCACAGCGTGTACGTGGGGGATGCTCTGCTCTACGCCATACGGAAGGAGGTGGTGGGAGCTGTGGAGCTGCTGCTGAATTACAGGAAGCCCAGTGGTGAAAAACAGGTTGGTCCAGTGTTCCCCTTCAGTTTTGAGCTGCCTTAGGAAAGTGCTGCTGCTCAGAGCAAAGCCCTTGATGTAGGTCCATGGCTTTAAATGGCCAGAGCAGACCTGTTTGGATGGTAATTCTCCAGCCTGAGCAAACCTGTTCTGCCTGACTCAAACACTCAGTTTTTTCTGTTTCTCTCAGTGTTCTTTCCAGCCCCACACGGTTTGCAGACACACTGATTTATAGGTTGATTTATAGACAAGCACTTTCTAAAGGAATTTGTGGCTCTCTGAAATTATATTACAATCTGTAAATATGAACTATTGCCACGCTGTTGTACTGATATTAAGTGGAATTGCTTTTCGTAAGTAAATCCTGAAAGCACACAAGCTTATTTATAACTACAAGCAAGCAAACAGTCTGCTGGGTTCCAGTCCTTCGCCGGAGTGCAGACAGATCATCTCGGTCTCCCTCTCCAGAGAGCTCCAGGGCAGAAATGCTGAGGCAGGACATAACTTACAGCAGTGAGCAGCTATGACTTGTAGGAAGGATCCTTAGCTGCAAAGCCATCCCTAAGTTACATAAGGATCTTTGTGGAAAAACCACCGAGTCTGAATCCTGTCACTTCAAGTGTCACATATTGCCCTACCCCAACAGTTTTTTTTTCTTCTTTTTGTAAGCACTACTGCCAGTAACTAGAATAATTTATATACATTGCTGACCACTGATAATTTTTTGCATATTCACTGCTTAGAAAGGAACATCCAAAACTTGGATAATCCTTATATATCAAGCCTCCTTTTGAAGGGAACACATCCCTCTGCGTGTGAAAGATTAATACCAGTCAATCATGGAAGAAAATGTTTTCAATGCATAGGCCCCTCAGTACATAGTTTTTCAATAGTAATTTTGTGTAGCCAAAGCAAACAATGAGGATCAACCCTGAGAGAATTCAAGAGTGCTCAGGTTATTATTTAGAAATGGCAGCATTGTGCTTGCTGTAGCAATGTGATTCTAATGAGTGGGTTAAAAATTAGAGAGATAAGGAATCTTCTCTATCAGACCTAAAAATTGAGGTGTTAGTACTGGGTTTTAGTCTGACAAATTAAAAGTAGCAAAATACAGACCAAATATAGAAAATGAGCCATTTTTTTCCTTAGTCTTCTAGAAATTTGAGCATCCTGCAGCTCAATGGGACAGAAAGCAGAATAGAAGTTTTTTTCAGCAGCAAGAGGAATTGCCACTGATTATTGCAGGTTAACGACAAGTTTCTCCTGAAATGTCACGGAAAGCAAGTGATAGGATTCATGTGGATTTCTGTAACATCTCTTGAATACCAAAACTTGTGTCCACTCAAATCCACAGCCCTGCTGGCTTAACTGGACAGAGACAGAGGTCCGTGAAATGAGGTTGATTTATTGCAGCTGAAATTCAGCTCCAGTGTCTCTAGTTCAGTGATCCATTTCATAGTAGGTCTGCTCCATTTTTCGTTATCTCTGTGCCAGCTTTCCTTCTGTAGCTAGAATTGTATCTGCTGCAGGGTTTACAACTTGGAGGAGAGCATGTGTGGGGGAGAAGAAATGCCGTGCCAGTTTCAGCTCTATTTACAAGGTTTGTTACAAGACCAGATTTTGTCAGTGTATTTTAAACTAGCACTGGCTTGGTGCAAGTTTCTATGAACAAACTGGAATTAACTTCCCTGGCTGGGGTTCAGGCTCTTCTGTAGTGTTTGCTGGTGGAGGGCTGCAGGACTGGACTTCCCTTTCAGTTCTTTGCCTGACTGCTCAGGCAGCGATGGTGATGAACGTTTATTTCATGTGTAGTGATGGAACAAGTTAGGACAAAGTTGGTTAGTTTGTCAAATCACAGAGCTGTTACAAGAGGGGTTTCTGAACACAAGCTCCTGATGCTAATTCCACAGCAGTATCAATATACCTTCATTAATTGTCCTTGCTGGACCCTTTCTCAGAAAGTCCTCTGGGAACCCCACACCTAATTGCTTTCACAAGAAGCACCTGATAAAGCAGATTAGCATAGCTTTGTCCTCATCAGATGTTCTAAAACATGTAGAAACACTGCTTTTTTGTTCGAATAATAACAAAAAAATCGCACCTCATAGGAAGGTTTCTGTCTGGCTGTGAAATTTGTAAGATGGTATCACTGCACTTCTTATATATTAGGTTTAGTATCATCTATTAATTAAAGGTACAGAGGGTCCAGTTTGCCTAAACAAGCCTGAGTGGGGCCAGGTTCTTGGCTCGTGTGTGGCAGCCTGTTTGCCATCAGGGGCTGGCTGTCTTTGCTGCACTCTGGGCAGAGGGGCAGGAGCAGCATCCTCGGATGCTCTGTATTAAATGTTCGTGCACCTGAGCCCGGGCTCTGCGAGAACCTGTTTGTTCCACTTTCCTGCTGCCTGCCTCTGAGCAGGTTGTTCTTTGCCTCTCTCCCAAAGCCTGGTGTCTCTGGCTGCCGGGCATGAAGAGCTGTTCCTATTTGCGTCTGTTCACGTCAGCTCAGTTAATTGTTGTCTTTGCATCTCAAAAGCAGCTGAGTAGCATCATTCGGCATAATCCATTTCATGGGTGTGTATCTTCAGCCTTATCACCGTACCACATCCTGACAGAAACTGTGACAGGCTCATCCCAGCCTCTTCTGGAGTTACAGTGACTGGAGCTGGTGAGCAAAAGAGACACCCAAAACAAGGTGGAAAACCTCGGTCCCTCGCAGACTGGACCTGCAAAAGCAGGTTCACTCACCAGCCACGCAGTCTCCAAGGTTCTGGGAGCTCCGTACCCGGCTCTGAGAGCTGCCCGAGGGGAAAAGCTCTGCTTTTCCACCTGTACCGTGACCTTTTCAGGGAGCAGAAGTAAAAAACCTTTCAAACACACGTAGTGACCTTTGCTGTGCTCCTTATGTAAGAGAATCAGGGTCTCACTGTTGATGTAAGGGACGGGGGGAAATGGATGAAGGGCTTGGGCGGCACGGAGGCTCGGATCCTGTTATTAAGTGAATTTTTATGAGTCATTATTCTGCAAACCTTTGCTAGACCGCTGTTTAAGCGCCATTTACTGCGAGTGCCGTGACAATGGCAGGGGTAAGTCATAGGCAGTAACTATAACAACCCGCTGCTCCCGCACTGCAGCCTGGCTCGGCACAGGAGCAATTGCTCTGTTTACATGTGGAGCCTGCGAGAGCCGGGAGCTCGAACCACCTCGCTCCAGAGGCTGCTGCAGAGCACAGGAGAGATCAGTGTGCTCAGCAGCGATGTGCGCGAGTAGATGTGTTTCTGTTTAGGTTTATCGCCAAGCAAGGTTTGGGGGCTATTTTAAGATCTCAGCGTTTCTCCTCAAATCCGCGCTGCCCAGCCCAGACAACTCGCAGAGCTGTGGTTTTGTGAGTCTGCTGGTGAGGACTTCACCAGTTACAGACAGAATAATGCCTAATAAACTTGTTATTGTTTGGAAAGATACCGTTGGCTCTGGGAGATTTTGGGGTCAGTGAGAGAGCTGTTGGGGTGCAGCCATGGGAAGACCTTAGAGGTGTTCTGATGTGCTTCACTCCCAGCAAAAAGTTAAGAAACGACCCATCCTCCTCTTCAGTAACCAAAGAGCTTCTCTAGTTTTGTGATTTTTACCGGTTCACTTGTTATTTCCAAGTGTTACGTAATTAGCTCCAATTATTTCCCCAAGCTTTTTATAAACCAGAGTTCGCTTTGACCAGTCCCACAGCTGATCACTTAAACCATGGCATAGTTTGTTTTTTTCCCAGATACATTACAGGCATTTGAAAATCAAGCAACCTATTCATGAATATTAAGAGGAACAACAAAACAAGCTAATATTCGTGGAACCTGGCGGGTGTGCAAGTATTGCTTTTCCTGCAGAGATTTGTAGTCAGTGAACATGTATTTTCCAGGAAATAAAAGTGAGCCTAATCTGGTGCTGTGATAGTTATTGCCTGATTTTCTGGGCAGCAAAGAGGCTGATGTTGCACTGCACAGTGGCAGAGGTGTAATATAGGTGTACTTGGCATGGCAATCCATCCTCAGTGATGAGTGTCATGTTATTTCAATAAGACAACAAACCATTAAATAATCATCAGAAAGAGCAGGGGTAGGTTTGAAATAGCAAAAATCAGCACACGCAGATGCAGTATTGACTTTGGCCCAGGCTTAGTGAACCTTCTCTTTGGGGGTAGAAATGTTAAAATGCAAATTAGTCAGTGCATGGGAGAGCCTAATGCATGCAATGGCAAAACAAGGCAGTAGGCACACATCATAAACAGAGACCTGACTGGGGTCCTATGGGGTTGAAATTAACAGGGAACTTGAAATTATTATTTTTATTTAATTCAGACCTACTCTAGGAGCAAGGGAATGCATAGATGAAGCCTGTTGAATGAATTCTCATTTCCTGTAACAACATCTGTCTCTCAACCTATTTGATCTTTGAGTTTTGCTGGGGTTTTTTTTCCTAAAAGTGCTATCAGATTTTTTTTTTTTTACTACACAAACATCAATACAGTGGGTTATGTTTTCAGCCAAGCTGGAGACTGCACCTAACCTTCACCAGCAGAGAGCAGGAAATTTATGTCTGAAAACTCCCATTTTCCTCCATATCTGATTCACCCTCAATTTATCAGTAATAGTTATGTTTCCCGGCACTTGGAAACCTGTTGAAATCAGTACAAATTTTCCAGGTGAGGTGTTCAGGGGCACATTTTTTCGAGCTGCTGGGGTGGATTGTGTGGGGTGGTGGCAGCTGAAGGTGCGTCACAGCTCTCAGACCTCGCCTGCCTCTCTGCCCCCCTGCCGGGGCTGTGCTTGCAGCACACCAGGCACAGTCTGTGCTGCCTGCTGAGCCCTCCTTCCTCCTTTCAGGAGCTGAAATCAGTTATCTGAATTACTCCACGTGCGTAAGCACCTTCACGGTGGCTGTCTCCTTCACAACAATCGGAGCTGACATCAGCTGTGTGCACGAGGAGGGTACGAGCATCTCTCTGGTATCTGCCAAACTTAGCAATTTGCTCGTGGCAGATGGCTCCAAATTAAGCTGGTTCACAGATGGGACTACAAATGCAATTCCTCAATAATGAGAATAAAAAGAAAAGGGATCTCAGTAGTGGTAGATGCGATTCAGTTTGTTTCGAGGGTCCAAAGGCCTTCTGAAGCAATGTGATCCATATGTATTCCAAGAGAAGGAACTTTATAGATACAGCCTCTGGAAGAGTGTGGTTGTGAAGAGGAACCTATAGAGAATAAAAGGCAAGTTTTCAGTCTTGGTTGCTAATCATCAGATTGGTAGAAGATCGCTGCACTGGATAGTATTAGTGAACCTAAAATTTGACCTCAAAAATCCTCTTTTAGGTGAGCTGATGAGTGAAAATCCACCTTAATCTTTGTTCAGATCCCACAGATCAACAGCCTAGAGACAGCCTTTTGTGAAACAGAAAATATAGGTTGCATTAAACCATTTTATTCTTGCCCAAATCCAGTAACTTCCTTGAGACAATATGATTTAGTTAAATTTCCCTACTCACACAGGGTTCTTGTCCCGTGTGCAGACACCAGTGCAAAGTTTAGCCCTTACCACTGACAGCTCTTGATTTTAGTCTTGCTGGTACTTAGGAGATGCACAAGCTCATTGCCAGCCCTGTGCTACCACTGATGGGACTGTTTAAGTCAGAAGAAGCAGTTCAGTTCTCAAAAATGTCACGATATAAAATCTCGATCCTGCAGGCAATTGGAAAGAGGAGAGTTTTAGGAGAAAGCATCTGTATCAAGGAATTCTGTGGCAGTTCTGAATTGTGGCTGGTGAGCAGTGTAACACAGAGGGGAACAGGCTGGTGGGTGTGACTCAAGCCGATTATTTCCATGTTAATAGGAGGGGTCCAAAGTGAAAAGGAAAGGCTGAACCTGGTTGGAAACACTCCTGAGCAAAGAGCAGGTTCTGAAGAATAGAAGCAGTTGGGAAAGATATGGCCACAGGTTCTCAGCATGGAAATATTTGAAAGGCACAATAAGGAAGAAAGATCATGTCTGAAAACAGAGAAGCAGCTTCAAAGCCTAATGGCTCCATTAGCACCCAAGCTTTTCATTATTTTTATTGATGCAGTAATAATTCACAGTTATAGTTAACATGCCTTTGACACTGGTGGCTGCCTTCAGAATGAATTCCATCTAATTAAACTAAACAACAGAGAAATCAAAGATCACTTCAGATAATGATTACATTTAACTGTGAAATTCCTTCCTGCCTCCCCATTGCTTTGATCCCCAAATCATCTTAAATCTAGGTGAAGAAGGACTGGGGTGAAACATCTCCTGGACCCAGTGAGCAGCATCGAGGTTAAAGCAGTGACAGATACCAGGCTTCTGACAGTGGCAGTAAGGCACTGGCTCCTTCTCCTGGGTCAGCAGAAAGTCTGTTATTATTTCCTAGGATGCTGGTCAAGCCAAGAACTGCTTCACAGCAAGCACAAACATGCCACGCTTGTAATTTAACACACAGAAAGGTGGGAAGTCAGGAGTTATCCAAGATGCTTCCCAGAGAATTGTCTTTACTGCTCTGTAGGAGTGTTCTTAGCTCTTGCCTGCTCTGGGCACACTGTACAGTGTATTTCAGTCAGGTGTGATGGGTCCTCAGGGTTCAGCTGGGTGGATGAGCTATTGTAGGAGAAAAAAGTCCCATTTGTGCTGCTGCACAAGTAAACTTCTGGGCTCTCTGTAGATCTGTTGATTAAGGGTTTTCAGTTTAAAAAAACCCATATAATCTACCCAGCATCCATACATGTGCCCACTGTACCCACCTCCCTTTGCTCCTAAGGCCCAGTTACAGCATCCCTGTCATCACCCAACACATGTTTGCCTCTGGTCCCTGTGAGTCCCCAAACCCAGAAGCCTGACATGGCTGTTCAGATTCCCTGACACAGATTTGTGGGAGACTCTTCCTGGTGCAATATTTACAACACATTTTTTTCCGAGGCAAGCTTCTCTCTGTGGGAAAAGTGAATGTGACAAATGACAGGCTCCTCCAAAACAAAGCCCTGGGATCTATAAAGATCTGTGAAGAACTGCAGGGCAGCTTAGCAGGAGTCCCTTAGCCCTTACCTGGCTGTTGAATAGAGCTGTGCTTGGTTGCAAAGTCACATTTATGGCTTGTTTATCCCTGTACGAGCAGTATTTTGCTATCCCATGGTAAAATACTGCCTGGTGGGGCAGCATTTTGGTGGCAGCGGTGGTGGAATATCAAAAAGGCTGGGAGCAGTAGTGCTTGTCTCTGAATTGCTGCAGCGAGGGAATGCTGTGATCCAAGGTCTTTGCTCTGTCATTGCCTTGGGAGGATGTTGGGAAACTGCTCAGGAGGCTCAGGGCCATGTGGATCGTTGGTACTTAATTCATGGCAGTGAGACAAGGCTGGTGTGCTCCAAGTGCTCCTCAGGCAGGAGGGGATGAGGCAGTGCCAGGCTCTGCAGCACCCAGGGCACAGCATTACCCAGAGGCTTTCAACTCCCGAGCACTGGGAATATCAGAGGAAGTCACTGCCTGAGTGGGAATAAAGGAAGATCACAACCACACAGATTTTTTTTTCCTCCTGCAAGCCCCTGCCACCTGTCCAGGTTGTAGTTTCTTTGGTGTTGCAAACTCTGGAGTCTTTTCAGAAGCCACAGCGTCTTCTTGGTTGGTAAAACAACAGTGCCCAAAGCACAGCTCAATAGACAAAATGGGGAATAATGAACCTCCTGGTCTGTGAGCATCAGGATGTGTTTTGTGCACCACCAGGCAGCGCTGGGCTGGCGCCAGGTGCAGTAACTCACTGCTCTCCCTGACACTGTCTCATGATCCAATCTGATTTAATTTTTATTTTCTAAAGGAATGTGATTGAATATGGACACAACCCAAGGAAAAAGCCCTGCCTTTGCAAGCCCTGTTAGCAACATATTACCTCACCTAAACTTAATGAAACATCTCTCATCTGCACAAGGTGATAGATTACAGGAAAAAGGGATGTTTTATGTACAAAGATGATATAAAAGGCTATAGATAGCACGATTATTAACTTATATTAGCACACCTTGTCCTTGTTACCACTAAGAATAGATAATACAGAGACCAAGAAAAATGAATCAAAAAGCTGGACAACTCTCACTCCAGAATAAAGCCTGAAAAATATTAGAAAAATAAAGATTACCTTGAAGACAGAGCCTGCAAATTTCCACATAACCACGGGCTGTCTTTGTTTCAGTTGTGTTTGGGGTCAGGGGAAAGCTTATCCATAAAATGAAAAAATATCTAAGATGCAGCAAGGTCCTTAGAGTAGTTAAGAAATTTATAGGACTGGATTTAGCAAGCTCTTTAATAAAATTAATTTCCAGGCTTCAAAACAGCATTAAAAATAAAGAATAAACCCTAATAACTTTTACTCAAAGCAGCTGCTCCTATCTCAGAGTAACTCTAAAAACGGGAATGAAGAAAGGTGAAAAAACCCAAACAAACAGCATTTTATGTTTCCAAATGAGGGGAAAAAACCCCAGTCACCAGGAATATGCAAACTACCGTGCCTGTGCACTCTTGAGGAGATGATTCAGTTCACTCCTATGCCAGTAATTCTGGATTTACGCCTGTATTGGTGTCACAGTCCCGGGAAACGGCTCCAGCAGGCAGCCAGGGGATCTCTGCATTTTGGGAAGATCCATAATATTGCATTTTTGGTAGACCCGTAACACGCTGTGAGCCAGGTGCCCGTGTCACTCAGGCCACTTCAGCAACTTCATTATGGTCTGGGTTTGGGACGGTGCTGAACTTTTGTGCCGTGTTTGTTTTAACTGGAGAGGCATCACTGTTCAGTGAGCCCCAAACCGTGCAAGTGTCTGATGGAGCCGAGGATCCCTGGAGATGGCTATCACTGAGATAAATCACATAATTTGTGATAAGATGGGACTACAATAGGCTTGTAAAACATTCCTACACAGAGGAGGAGGCAGAGCCAGGAGAGGCTGCAGGTCCTGGTGGCACAACTGGTTCCTCTGAACAGGGACAGGCACTCACCAGCCCATCTCCTTGCTGCATTCAGTGGCTCTGAGCTGCAGCCAGGCACGGGAATTCGGGGCAGAGCTGAATTCCAGCTCGGTACAAGAGGTTCAAACACGAGGTAACTCTTTGCCAGCGTCCCTCTGTGACTTGCAGAATAAGGCACAGTGACTGCACTCTCTCTTCATTTCATCATCAAGTGCCTCATCTCATCTCCTCCACACGCAGGGGAAGGAGAGAGCTCAGGAGAGAGAGAGCCACAGAGAGAGAGAGGGCTCTGACTGCAGGAACTTGCCACAGGCCATGGAAATGCGTATTTGCAAAATCCTTTCCTCCCCAAGGCTCCTCTCCCAATCCCTCTCTTTTAATCCCCAGCAGAAGTTATTATGTGGCATCAGCCAGAAATGGTGACATCTTTTGACAATCTTTCTGGCTTTGCTGCATTTCCTAAACACATGGCTGAACACAAGCTCTGATGCAGTTCTGCCACTGTCAAGTGCACTAGGTTTCACTTTAGCTCTGAGAACTAATCCCTTGGGCCTCCCTCCATTTTTGAACACATGGAGTAGAAGCCAAATTAAAACTGGGAGAATCTAGAGCTGATCTGTCTCTATTTTACTTTTGTTTACTGGTTGTAGAAAAGGTTATTTGGTTCTACAGATATCACAGATTTACTTTTTCACATTCTTTCACGTGCATTACATTAATTAAAAATTATTAGCAGTTCTGTCATTCTATAACATGCTCTTTTTTATTCAAAGATACCTATTTTAGCATTAATGTGCACCATCTGGTAACCTTGTATGAGCATTTGGCTTGCTACGAGGCACTAAAAGGTACTAATTTTCTCTGTTTTGCAGAATCAATCTGAGGGGCAGAGGTTTTATTTGGCTTTACAGGCACACTTGTAAGTCACTGAGGAGATTTTTAGACCAGAAAGAGCCTTTTCTTCAGCTGGGTATTCTGGGACAGCTGCATTGGAATCAGTGGAACACTCCAATAACATGAGAATTTGCCCATAAGTACATCTACACCAATGTGTGCCTTGTGCCAAAGCTTGTTCATTACCAGTACAAAAGCCCTTAAAATACATTACTTTTTTAGATAGCAGTTCGTGTTGTTCATTGTATTTCATTAACCAAATTACATCATTTCAGTCAATGAATTGCTCTTGAGAGAAAAACACATAATATTAATACAATACTGGCACCACTCTGATACCAGACGTCTCTCAGGGCATCTCTGGTTAAGATACTCAGTGAAACCCACAGCACTGCATCACCTGAAATAAATGCTGACATTTATACAGCCATGTACCATTTTCCCAGGGTATCACATCAGGTTCTTTCCAGTGCCTAAAGGGAGCTTAGAAGAAAGCTGGAGAGGGACTTTTGATAAGAGCATGTGGTGATAGGATGAGGGAGAATGGCCTTGAGCTGAAGGAGAGCAGGGTTGGATGGGACATTGGGAAGAAATTCTCTCCAATTAGGGTGGGGAGGCCCTGGCACAGGCTGCCCAGAGAAGCTGTGGCTGCCCCTGGATCCCTGGAAGTGTCCAAGGCCGGGTTGGATGGGGCTTGGAGCACCCTGGGACAGTGGAAGTGTCCCTGCCATGGCAGGGCTGGGACTGGATGGGCTTTGAGGTCCCTCCCAACCCAGTCCATTCTGGGATTCCATGAGAGGGGCACAAATGCCCATGGGGTTCTGCCAAGGAAGGCATTTCCTCACGGGCTGAGGTGAGGAGCAGGCTCCAGCTGGCTGTGCCACTCACCAGGTGTGTATTTCTCAGTGCTGGGAGCAGGACTGACCTGGCAACCCTGACTCTGCCCCTCCTGCTCTATTTACAGAGCTGCAGCCAGAGCTACCACAGGACTGTGATTCTGAGCAAAGTCCCTGCTACAGCTCCTTCTGACCACTGAGCCTAAACTGATGTAGTACAAAATCATCTTTACAGAATGTCAGGAACTGGCTGTGCCTGTTGCCACACCTGTGGATGGCACACGCACTCCCCTCACGGGGCTGCTTGCAGAAAGCAAACTAGAAACAGGAAATCCTTGATCAATAAACTTCCCAAGCTTCCATTTCTGTAAATATTATATTTGTAGCTTTCCAGTGAGGCTTGCACAGGTTTGTGTTGGCAGTTAGAAAAACCTTCTCTAACACACAGCTGAGTCAAAAAGTTATACAAGCTGAAAATAATGCAGATTAATGTATTTACTGTTTATCGTGGTTATACTTACAATTTATTGCACTGATCCAAGGGAGGTGAGAGTTTATGAAATGGAGATGACTTGAAAACAGGGCAATTCCACCTGTAACAGGTAAAAGCACTGTGAGTTATTTTCAGACAAAACATTATTACCCATAGAAGCCAAAAGGTGCATTTCCATCAGTCTGTTAGTTTGGCTGAGGAGAATGGTTTTGAGCTGAATCTCCTTATTTCCCATTTATTGCAGCGTGGTTCACATTGCTGAGCAGTCTTGGAGCCCTTGAGCTGGGGTGCTTTTACACAACACTAAACCAGAGGACGTGCTCCAGGGACAGATACCAAACTAGATTAAATTCAAAGTAAAACTCCTAAAACACCCACAGCAAGGCCACCAGATCTTCAGTGCCAACTTTTTTCTTTTTTTTTTTTCCTCTATAGTTTAATTCCTCTTACACTGTACTCATGACTAACAGCAGAGATTCCTGCTCTCTTCCTACCCAGAGCTCCTTTCCAGCAGTGCACTATTTTGCTGGAAAACTTATTTTTCCATTCAGAGGAGAGCTTAGCTGTACTGAACAGCGCTTTTATGTGAGCTAATCCTTCTCCTTTAATGAATTAAGCTTGTTTCTTCACCCTCCTTTTCAAATAAAGGGGATTTTTCACTCGCTGCAGCATCTTCCAGAGCAGCAGCAGTACAGGGGTAAGCAGGCCACCCTATGAGGATTAAATCTAGGCAGATGAGAACAAGCATTCAGTCACTTGTTCTTAATGGTAGCGTTAATTTCTCAAATGAACAGTACCAAGATGAAATACAGGCAAGGCATTTGCTCCTGTGCAAGCAGTGACAGTGAGGTTCTGAAGGACTCGGGTTAACAGCTGCTGCCAGGTGATGAGGTTAATGGAAAAGAATTTTGGTTTTCAGGTCACTTAATGAAAATAACCTTGGAAGAGCTTAGCAGAGCCCTTGGGGTAGAATAAATTATTCCTTTTCTGCTTCCGTCACTGCAAGTTAACTTGAGACACAGGAGAAGCTGATCTAAACATGAACTGAGCTGAGCAGAGCATCACAGGAGGAACATCAGTGCTGTTGTAATCTCTGCTGCCCCTCCAGTGAGAGAACACAGCCCTTGAGCAAAGGCTTTACATAAAAAGATAGTTTAGGATGCAGGTTATCAAAAAACACTGTGTGAGAAGACAACAAAAATACTTATCACAAGACAGGCAGTTTGGGGCGAATTCATGGCCTTTGGGTCAGGCAGACACAGAAAAGAGGCCGCAGCAGCCCCCGGTCACACTGTCCCTGTTCTGTGTTTTGCTGGTTTGCTTTGGAGCTCAGAAATAGCTCCTGTGATGGGAGGCCTTGCACTGATCTGCTCCTCGGGAGCCTCTGTGTCTCTCCACCACCATTTCCTTCTTTATCCTTTCATTAAAAGTGCTGTGAGCTGCCCAGGAAAAACCTTCCCACCATGCAGGAGTCCTCATGAAGCAGTGCTCTGCTTTGGGGGTGAGGGCTTGTGAGATGAGCCAGAATAAGGATGAGAGATCACTTCATTCAATCCCAAACCTTGGGAAAGCCATTCTGAGTGCCCTAGATCCAGATTTAGAAAGCCTCTGGAGCAGACAGGATTAGCACTATCCCCACCTGTAACATCACTACCTTCTCCTCGAGTGCCCGTTTCATATTCCGAGCAACATGAATTCCTCATCTGTGTAAAGCTGAAAATCCTTTTCACAGCCCTGGGTACAATAACTTCCATATAGAAAAACAAGATTCAACTTGACAGTAACAGAAGTGATAGAGGAGGAAAGCGTTCTTCCTTTGAGGCACAGGCTCTGAATACAGCAGCCAGTCACTGATTGAAAAAGGACAGCAAGAATGAGAAATGCAGTTATATTCAAGCATCAGGACGTTAAAAAAAAAAAAAAAGCTTCTAAGAAAGAGAAAAAAGAAAAACCCACAGCTTTCTCTTGACATTTAACAAACTAGCTAAACGAGCTAAGCAAAGGGAAAGGAAGAGAGTGCAAGACCTTACACAGAGAGCTGCTTTCAGCCATTTGTTACTGGATATCTTAAAATACATTTATCCAACCTCACTAAGAGACGCCAAGCCCTCCATGACCCCCAGCAAATCCCCAGGACAGTTTTCTCTCCTTCCCTGTGAGCCCTGTTTATCCTCTCCCTCCTGCCTGTGTGGGGAGCAGCCTGCTTAGCAAAGCCTCTGCACACCTGTGTGTCTGCAGGCTGCCAGGGATTTCACTGCTCATGCCCCACATCCAGGGGAGCAGATTCATTGCCCCAAATGCCTGCAGCCACTCAGTGAGCCCTGCTCCAGTAACTGACCCTGCATTCGGGGTGGTGAGCACCTTTGGGAGCGTGTTGTGTGGCATGAACAGTCCCTGTCACGCTGTTATATGTCAGGGTTTATCCATCAGCTTTGGCTCTTTAGTGCCTTAGAGGCTCTTAACTCCCAGAGAACTGGGGTTCTGAGGCTGGAGGTCTCATCACCAGCCTCAGGTGGATCCTACAGAAGGATTTCTTACCTCCTGCTCCTCCATCACTGCTTTGCTTTTGCGTTTAGGCAGGCTGAGGAACGTTTCCTGCCATTGGGACTCTTTGGAAACAGTTTCTCCAAGACACCTTTGACATTTGCAAAGGGAAGCAGCCCCGCTGTTCCTCCCAAGCCAGCCATGCCCCCTGGAGCAGCAGGATGTGCCGGGGCAGGAGTGGTGGGCACAGGGAGAACAGAGTGTTTGAGTAGTGATTAACACACAACAAAGGGAGCTGCCTGCCTGCAAATGGAAACACACTGGGTGCTGGGGATGTAAGAGCATTCCCATCTAATTTTGCACTCTGCATATAGTAATAAGACACAACAGGGTGTGCATTAAGCTCATCTTTTGAGAAGTGCAGCAGTAGCTGAATAATGCACACCCTGGAGTGGCTTATTTGTAGTGGACTATGGCTCATTAATTTTACATTTAATTTTTTTCAAATCTGTTTCAAAAAAAACCACAGCAGGTCTATTCTGAGGGCAGTTATGTAATGTATCCTTACACTGAAAAATATTTTCAAATAAAAACAGTAGGCAAAAGTGAAGAAGAGTTTTGCCCAACTGCAGACCAGGGTTTGGTGTGTGCAGGACTTGCTACGAGCAGGTTCTTGACCTGCTGATGCAGATATACAGTGCAAATAATGGTAAGTTATGGAAATCTATCCAGTGTTCACTCTTTTCTAGACTTTTCTTTCTTTTTGTGCAATTACCTGGACCTTTTTTCTTCCTTTTTTTTTTTCCTTCCTTTTTTCCATTTGGTGTATGAACCAGTACCCATTTCAGACCAGATTCATGTATAAATCATTTGCATGGGGATGGAACTGACTTTTACACCAGACTGGGAATGAGTGGTCAGGAGGCAGATTGGCAGGATTCGGGGGAAAATGGTTTTGCCAGAACAGCAGTGTGTGGATAAGCCTGCCTACAACAGGATTTAAAGCATAGAGGGTGTCATAAGACCCCTGTTTTTACAGATGTTTATAACATCACTCTAAAAGTGTGACGGAGGGACTTCTGAATTCTGCTGCTCCACGTGAGATATGGTTTTATCCCCTTGTGGCTTATCCCTTCATGCAGGTTCCAACCCTGATGATGGACACCCAGTTTTCGGAGTTCACTCCAGACATCACCCCGATCATGCTGGCGGCTCACACCAACAACTACGAGATCATCAAACTGCTGGTCCAAAGACGGGTGACGATCCCACGGCCACACCAGATCAGGTGCAACTGTGTGGAATGCGTCTCCAGCTCGGAGGTGGACAGCCTGAGGCATTCCAGGTCAAGGCTGAACATCTACAAAGCCTTAGCCAGCCCTTCATTGATTGCCTTATCGAGCGAGGATCCCATCCTGACCGCCTTCCAGCTGGGCTGGGAGCTGAAGGAGCTGAGCAAGGTGGAAAACGAGTTCAAGGCTGAATATGAAGAGCTGTCACAGCAGTGCAAGCGTTTTGCTAAGGACCTTTTGGATCAAGCACGGAGCTCCCGGGAGCTGGAGATCATCCTCAATCACAGGGATGATCAAAGCGAAGAGCTGGACCCCCAAAAATGTCACGATTTGGCAAAGCTAAAGGTAGCAATAAAGTATCACCAGAAAGAGGTAAGAGTCGCCTAAAAGTGAAGGTATTGGGTAAAATAATTCATTTCTCGGGTTGCTGCAGGTCTGTTCAGTGCTGCTGGCTCTCGGGTGGGATTTTTGGATGTGCACAGGGGTTAGTCACGAACCAGGAGGCTCAGGGCACCTTGGTGACAGCGTGAATCTGATGACAATTGAGGGTAACAGGACCGGGATTTTCTGCAGTGGGTTGTGGCTTCTATAGCACCAATAATTTCTGTCTCAAAGCTCCTTGAATCCCATCTCATTGTTACCCATCCCCCTGCAAAGAACAGCTTTCAGACATTTCCAGGTCTGCTAGCTCCGGAAGCTTTTCCCAGTGGCTGCTTTTGTACAGGGACCCAAAACTAGAAGGGGTTGCCTGGCTCCTGAAGGCTGATTCACTGGGTTCCTCATTGAGTGCAGGAAATAATACAAGACACAATTCACTTCCTGCAGCCACCAAGCATTTCCAAGCAGCCATTCAGCACTGACTCGAAAGGGCCTGAGAAGTGAGAGCAGCTGAACAGAGCAGGAGAGGTTGGGAGCACTCCCAGAGGGTCTCCAAGCCACCAGCAGTCTTGTGAAAATACTCACGTGGTGCAAATATTTCTTCACATCTGTGAGACCTCTTGATTCTTGGTCCTTGATCCATCATTTTCTTTGGAACTGAGAAGCAGTTCCCAGAAATTCCAACTCCTGCCCGTAGTTCCAGAGAGGGAAGCCATACTTCAGCTAAAGGGCACAGAGCCTTTCAGAAGCCCTGCAAATTCACAGATTTATAAGTTGATTCAATAAAGGCCATGAACCCCAGGAGAATGCTGACAACAGTTTCATTAGTTGGCTCTGGATTTCCTTTCTCTTTCCAAACCCAGACAGAATTTAGGAGATGATATATTACTGTTGGCCAGCGATGTTCCAGGTTATCTGAAGGAGGAATTTAGTTGCTTGGTTGAGGAACTGAATTTCAATGTGTATTACATTCTCCAGCGTCTGGAGGGCCATGTGAGTGGCAGAAGAGCCTGTCACATTCCTCTTTTCACTGTCTTCCCCACGGTATGATCCGTTCCAGCTCCCTGAAGGGCTGCACGTGTCATCCGAGGTACAAACAGCCAAGAGGTGAAGGATGCAGACTTCCTTTCATCTCTTTGGGCTGTTGTGCCTCCCCAGTGCCAGAGACAAAGCCTCAAACTTGCTGGGATCCAGCACTTGGCCGCTTCCTGCTCTTGCTGGGCTGCTCTGGGGCAGTGTCAGCAAGGCTCCCTGGTGTCATGCCAGGTTGTGATTTTTGCTCTTAGGTAACACCACCAGTGCTTTGGGGACAAGTAGTGAGGAGTTGCTCTGGAGAAGGGCAACACAGGTAAGCAGGTCAATGTTCGTTGAATCTGAGAAGGGCCAGAGATTCTGCTTCTGCTTTTCCACTGGCCTGGCAGGCCCAGACTCTGCACCCACAAGCTCCAGGTCACCCCAGCACTGCTGTGTGCAGGTCCCACTGTGTCACTGGTGACACCCAGGTGTAAATCTGTGGCTGCCCTTTTCTTGTGTTCACTCGGAGGCTGCAAGCCTGAAGGAGCTCACTGTGTTTGAAATGTGGTGCTGAACGGTCCTGAAGCTCTTTTATTTTAAAATTTTTAATCGTTGCCTGCTTTCTTGACAGTTTTTATCTTTTTTTTTTAAGGCGTATTTGACTGAATTCCAAGCATATGGACAAACTCCATGTTTTGTGACATATTCATGACAGTTCCAGCCTAAAAATGACAGCAAATATGTTCTGTGTTGCCAGCTAAAGTCAGTGCTGTTTTCAGGTGGAATACTGGTGGGCAGGGGCAGAATGAACGAGGCTGGGAAACCAGCTACTGAACCCTATCATCCCACCTGGTTATTCACAAAAACCCTGAAGCATCCTGCAGGGTGGCTGGGGGTTTTCTTACCATGATAATTAGGCCATCTTATCACGGCAATTAGCACAACACAAAACATCAAGATACAAACAGCCTTGCCAGCTTCTGAAAAAAATGAGTAGCAACATTTGCCAGGGAGACACTGAGAAATGTTTTTTCCATCCTGACTGAAGAGTATCAGACTGAGAGGATTTTTGTGGGGACAGGAAGGAAAATAGAAGCGAGTTTGGTTTTCTTGAAAGACAGTTCTGCAGAGAAAAACAGTAGACTTTTAAAAGTAGATCATCTTGTTCTGCTGAAGCTTTTTATGTCTTAAATGGGATTGAATTGGATGGAGAAGCTTTTTACATCTTAACGTTGACAAAGATAAAAGTTAAATCTCTGGTAGCCTAAGAGGAGAATCCAGCGTGGACTTTGGTTATTTTCTGGGGTGTCAATTGTTACTGCAATTGTTAGTTCTTTATATTCAGCACAAAGAATGTGTAATTTCACATTGATTTGAGACAAATTTCCTGCAGCTTTTTTCCTTTTGAGTGAAATAAACCTGAAATTTCCCCCCAGAATATGAAATTATTCCATTTGGGCCTAATCAGGCAGATAAGGTCAACTTCAAGATTCTTTTCAGAGAAGCTGTTAAGGGGGAAATGGGTGAAGAGATCGTGGAGTTTGTCTTTACAAAGGCTAGAAAAATCTCCCATTCTGTTTTGTTTCTTTTTTTTTTTTCCCCCACAAAAAAACCCCTTGGGAGGTACAAGTTTTGATTACTCCCAAACATGGCACGTGTTGAGTATTTTATAAACTGAGAAATGTGTTGCTCATGAGGAAGAAGACTGTTCTTCTTTGGAGGAGGGCCAAACCAATGGAGAATAAATTTGTTGCTTTTCCTGTTTGTAATAAGCCCGTAAATCTTAGAAGGTAAATTACTGTTTACAGAGAAAGAAAAAAAAATCAATTACACAGAAAAGATTAAAAAAGCCCTAAGGTAGCTTTGTAGTATATTTTATGGCAGTAAATAGTAAAAACATGCTGTGCAATGTTCTCAGGCTCCCTCTCCCCTCTCATCTGAAGTGTAGAATGGTTGTGTCCTCAGTTTCAACTTGCTCTGATCATTTCTCCAGAAGATAGGAAGGACTTAATAATGTCTGCAAACAGAGATCTGTTTGCATGGCAGTCACAAAATCTGAGTTAAAAATGAGGACAGCACCAGTACACCGTGGAACATGGTGAGTTAGACCAGTTCTCTCAGTCCACTGTTAAAGAAATGATTTTCCAAGGATCACAGTAATTAAGGTCTAAGAGACCAGCAGGCTTTTCATAAATGCTCTGTAGTGTGTGGCATTTGTCTTCATATTATTACTTTTCTAGTTCTTTTATTCATGACTAATTTTGAAAGGAGAAAGGGTGCTGAGGGCCTAATAGGAAAAGGCACAGCTCAGCTGTTGAGGGTCAGGCTTCACTGTGCTCTCCTGGCACCAAATTAGCTCTGCATTTGTTAATTTGTTTGCATTTCTAAGAAAAGATGGGGAAAAGTCATCTCTTAGCATCTTGCCAGTCTGGTAAAGCACAGTTGTGTATACAGGGTTAGGGAATCAGAGCAGAGGCAGCATGCAGAGAGAATTTTTATGTCCTTTAAGTGTTTTTTTACTTTGCCAATAATGTAAAACAACCACAGTGTAGCAGTGAGTCAGGTCTAAAAGGGCAGATTTCTCCCCGTATTTAGCATTCTGCTGAGCCAAAAGAATAGCACCATACATCCAGCTTATTCCTGCTTTCCTGCTGTCCATCACAGGTCATTCACATCTTCAAAATGAAGTGAAACATCACAGTAGTGGGGGTTTTAATGTGTTTCTTTGGTGCTGGCAAATAGCTGTGCAGGTTTAGGTTATGTGTCTGTAGGAAGTCTGCACAGTGCAAGGCACTCAGAAAAAACACATTATTTTATCTATGAGTATTGCTTAGCACTTCCACAGAACCAGATCAAAGGAGTGCACAGAGAAATTCCCTCTCAGAAACCCTTAACCTCCGTCTCTCTTCCTCACTGTGCTCTAATCAAATGGCAGGAAAGCAGAGAAGCAGAACTGTTTGCTTTTCTAATTTAAAAACAGTGCTCTTTGCCGTTTTTCTCTTCAGGATGAAGCTTCAACAGTTTCAGTCCTTTTTTTTTTTTCTTTTTTTTTCCCAGGACATTTACATAGACAAGTACCTCCTGAGATGCAGTTCTGGAGTGAATGAATAATCATTCCTGCCATGCCGCATATTTTTCCGCTGTGTCTTGACTCTTGTCAACTGTGTGGCTGCAGTCAGAAGCACAGCATCCCTCTCCAGGGAGTGTGCATAAACCTGGGAAATTTCTAAGGGCACTTCACTTAGTGTATAAAAAGAGCTTATAAAAATATCAGAGATGCATGAAAAATGAAGTGCGAGGTCTGTGAAAATCAAAGCTCGTCGCCTGCACCTTGTTTACCCGCTTTGAAAGCCATTCAGGTATCTTGATGGATGGCCACGGATCTCTCCTTGCTCTCAGGCAAAGCTAAGTTATTCCCCTGTGGGTTTGTCTGTTTTCTTGCCATACTGCCTGGAGGAATAATGATACAGGGCTGAATGTTTGTATTGTGCTCTTTAAAGGCACAATGAAAAGTCTTGCTTGAGCCTGCACAGCTCCGAAGAGTAATAAAGAGGCTTTTACTTTCAGATTTCTAGAAGGAAATCAGATCGTGAAAAGATCTTTATTAGGGAAGGGAAGATCTTTATTAGGTGAGGGAAGCAGAGCTGCTCCTTGTGGAAGCTTTCATTGGTTTCTAGGAATCTGGAACATCCATATTTCTCAGTGTGTTCCGTGGTGAGGATGGCGTGGTCTGTCCTGTGCCACAAACCTGAACGGAAGTTTAGGGATTTCAAGAGCTCTGAGTGTCCAAATGTGACCTTCCATTTTCCAACATTTGTTCACTGTTGTGTGCAGTGATGTTCCCATCTGCTATGTGAGCAGTGGCCTGTGCTAAATGAAGCTGTTTTCTCTCAAACTCCATCCCAGCAGCAGTTGAAATCCACCTTAGAAAATCTCCCATGAGCGTGGCACTAACGGAGCTCGTATCAGCAGCCTCAGAGGCAGGAATTCGGGGAGATTTGTCTGTATTTGCACCCTTCAAAGAGCCACCCCTGCTGATCACTGGTGGTGCATGGCTCAGAGCCCCTCCTCTACGGGCTTGTGCCGTTGCCAGATCTGTTTGTTCAGTTTGGGAAATTGTCACGGAGATTTAACCTGTACAGCTGCATCATCGTGTTACAAAAATTAGGACAAGTGGCACTTAAATCTTAACTCCTCTCCAAACTTGGAAGAAGAAATAACGTTCAGAGGGCTGATGGTTCACTGGTTTGACAAAGTGGACTGGAGTGTTTATTTGAGGGAACAGCATTATTTGGTACAGCGTTCACGTAACGCCGAAATGTTCTCACTTGATGAAGGTTAGCCACATATTGCAGCTGTCAGGGAACAGAACTGCAGAACACTGTCTTTTGACAGCAGAATCATCTCTGACTAATCTTGTCATGCACAAATTTGAAAAAGCACCCTAAGACTGGCATGTAGGTCAAGGACAAGGACGTGGATTGCGTTGTGGTGATGTGCAGCGGGCAGAAAATGCCAGGATCATTCTTTAAGTCATTTTTGGTGCTTTGTGCCTCTTACTTAATGATCTCCTGGACAAAGATGGGAAATACGTTGAAAGTTGAAGAGGCTACCACTGTTTCAACAGCATTCAAGGATGATTTAGTGAGTTTGACAGTTCCCTTAACTTCATGTTTCCCATCAGTCTTGCCAGCCAGAGAGGAGGCTTGGGAAGCCAAAGCCAAAGTACAGGACATGACTGATGGGCTTTCTATGGACAACAGGAACTGGAGAGGAGAAGTGATGCCTTGTGTATTGTAACAGCCAAGTGTTCAGTCTTCCCACATCTGAAGGTCTGAAGTGTATTTGGAGTCAGCTTTGTGTCAGTGGAGAAGAGTAAATCATGTTATTTCATACTTCCCTTTGAATGGCACCCCGAAGTAATAAACTCTGGGAAAAACTGTGGGTATGGATTCTCTCTTTTGGATATAGGAGTGATCACTGTTGTTTACCTGATTTCTGTGAATTTCAGCTTCACTCCTGTGGCTTAGAGAAGCGAGTTATGAAGCTCCATTCAGAAAGGAACGGAGATTCCACACTCCTCACACTTCATGGATAGATCAGGTCCATCACCATCTCGAGGAGGTGACTGAGAGCAGTCACCACCTCACAGGTGGCTCCAGGAGAAGTGAGATGAATGGATGGGTTTGTCATGACACCCCCCAAACTGAGCTCTTGTGCAGACTGACATTTAATAGCAGTGACTGCAGTTTTTGTTCTTATTCTCTCCAAACCCCAGCTGGCTGAGTAAACTTCCCTCAGCAAAGCAAGGGTGATACAGCCCAGGAGCAGGGGTAGCCCTTGGGGGTTCCCGAGGAGGTGAGAAGTGTTTGTAGTGCGCTGGTCTGCTCTTTCATGGATATTGGAGTACATTTCCTCATCCAGGAGAAGGTAAGGCAGAAAGAGAAAGGAAACCAAAATTACACAGTTTCAGCGTAAATGTGTCTCAGGTCAGAAAGGAAGCAAAGGAAAAATAATTTTGGAACTTTTTATTAACACCAATCGGGTAAAGTAGGTATGTACTTAAAAATACTCGTGAATGGCTTTTAAAATTTTCATGTTTGCTTTACTTATCACTTATTTAATGTAAATGTTAGTAATTCACCAGAGAGAATGAGCCCAGCCTTTTACTTAAAAGTCAATACCTTCCCCACTTCTGCTAAAGCCCCTGAGAGCTCCCAGCATTCATTTCCAAAATCTGTAACTCCTGAAGTGCTGCCTGAAAGAGGACTCAGGAAGTGCTGATAGATTTGTCTCTAAACAGTTTTTAGTGTTTTTCCAGTGCTTCCGTGTCTGATCTCCCCCGCTCAGCTCTTGGGACCCAGGTGTGTGTTGGGAATTAACTCACTGTGGGGGGTATTGCTCATATCCAGCCCTTGCTGGTTCTGCAGCACTCTGCCTTTGGAAACCCAGCCCAGACCTGCTGCATCTTTGTCAGAGAGCTGTGTCCTGGGATGTTTGCTGGGATACATCCCTCAGGAGTTTACTTATCCACTGTAGGCAGCTGTCTGCTGGAATAAACACTGAAAAGTTGTGGTTCTGTTGGGCTCCTGCTCAGGGTCTGGCCCAGAGGAACCTGTTCTGGTGGGGTGTCTGCTCCAGGAGCACCTTGCCTTGATTCAGTGCAGAATTTAATGCACCTAAATCTGCTGACACAGGCCACAAATACAAACCTACAGCTCAACACACATTTAAGCACTCTGGGTAGGGATGGATTTAATTTCAAGCTTAAAGACTTTATAATTGCTTTTTCCATGGTTAGGCATCCAGGATTTGGAAACATCTGTCTTTGTCCTAGGATATGTGGGACCTTTTAATTTAAATATTTAAGCCAATCCAACTTGAAGGTGTTAAACCCATGAATTTTGATGGAACAGTGGCAGGGTTTTAGAGGTTATTCAGTCTTCCCTTTTGCCAGCATTCACCTCACTGCTGAATTTCCAATTGCTACCACTTAAGCTGAGTTCATGTCTGCTACCACCAGAGAGATCTATTATGGATAGGAGATCCTTTAGATAAGATTCATGTGTCATCATAATTCAAAATATTTTAAGAACAGATTAAACTAAATTCCCATCTAATTTGAGGCCATATGTTCATCTGTGGAGGATCTGGAGTTTGTTTTGTTCACCAGCTGAGTGTTTGAGCAATTTGGGTAGCACCTGGTTTTCTTGAAGGGCTCGTCCAGCTCAGCCATGTGATCTCCTTCATGGCAGGAATGCTGCCGTTTGGATTTTCATCAGTGCTCCACTGCTGCTACTCACAGGCATGTGAACAGCAGCTGTGGTTTTGATAGGATATTCACCCTGCAAAAAACCTGTTATCTCTTGGAAGTGTCTGATGAGGAATGTTGAGTTGTGTAGTCCTTTTCCCCCATGTTACACAGCCCTCCCTCCAACTACTTTGTCTCATTTCTCCCTATTTTTCTTCCCTCTTGCAGAAAGTACTTAATTAACAGGATGAACAGCCATTAGGTGTTTACCCTCTGCAGCTTGAGCTGCGGCAGCAGAATGTAAATAACTTTGCAGTCATTAACAAGGTTGAACTTTAAAAAGAAATGTGCTACAAAAGAGGGTTTTCTTATTCATCTCACTGTTTGCAACACTGCGAACTTGGGGAGGCTGGCATTTCTTATCTAGAATATGTGGTCTCACAGGGCTCACTGGCTCTCTGCAGCAGCCATCAAATTAGGCCACACAGAGTTTCTCTCTCCTGTCTTGGGCTAATTTAGAAATGAGGCTCTTTGACTATTGCCCACTGGAATTTCCCTTAAGAGCAGTCAGACTGATGCAACCACCACATTTCCATTCTTCCTCAGAAGACCTTGTTCGTGGTACAGATGGAGGCAGAGGGCTTTGTGTGGCCCTGGAAGTGTGTGGTGCTGCTTGAGTGGAGAATGGCATTTACCCTTTCCATGGGGGACAGGGATTCACAGGAAATCTGTATTCTTTGCAGACCTCTCTAAAATATATATACACTTATGCTGCTGCATCAGACACTGCACACAGGCTGCAAAATCTAGCTGTGTTCCTGTGAAAATCTGCCTTTCCAAAGCCAAAATAGCTTTAATTGTGGAGGGCAACAGCACACAGTATTCTCCAGTAGCCTTGCAGGTGTGAGATGCAGGGGTTATGGTGATGCTGGTGAGGTCTGACCTGTTGAAACGAGTGTCACACGGGAACTAAAGGTAATTTCATGGCTCCCACGCCGTGTTTGGCTGTCAGTGGTGACCTCCCTGGGAGCTGGAGGAGCTGACTGATAGAAGAACTCGGTCCTGCTGATTAAGACAGAGCTCTACAGTTCCAAATTAGTGATTATTCATCTATGAAGAGCATTCGCCCTCACCATCCGCAGCAAGAGCACAGACAAGAACTCCAACAAACTCCAAACAAGAGGCTGCTGGCAGCAGTCACGATGATCAGAATAAAGGCAGAGGGATGCTGTGCTCAGCCCCTGTGATGTCTATCAGGGAGCTATTTCAGTTGCTCCCTGAGGCATTCACATCTCAGCCCATCTGTGTCTGATCCTAAATTACTTATGACTGCAAGAGATCAGGGATTTCCCCACAGATAAGGGGAAGGGGGGTGGAACATAATTTCTGTGTTTGACAGCATGCAGAAAGCATTTAGTTCCCAAGAAGTGGAATTTAGGTGACTTAAAAATATCAGTAAAGATTAGTTATTAAGAAAAAGGCACTTCATCCAGCAGCTGCTTTTTTCCCCTTAAAAATTTTCCCCTTGGTAAAGGATTAGGTGGCAATGAGCATGATGAACATTGAAAATGAAATTCTCTAATAGCACAATCCACCTGCAAGCCAAATGTTACACAAAGACCCTGGCAAGGCTGAGAGAAGAAAAAGAGAACATAAAAGACTTTGTACTGCAGGAATCTCTAGAGTGCTTCCCAACCATGACTGGAGTTGCTGATCTCATTTCTTGGAAAGGCAAAGATATTTATCCCCATTTTCAAAAGGCAGGAGGCTGAGCATCTTGCTCACAGGTAACACAGGGGTGTTGTGCTCACAGGGACAGACTCTGAGTTGCATCTTATCTCCCAGCCTTTCAGTGAACTTCAGCTAGGGACAGGTTCTGCTCAACAGGTGCTGCACAAGGAGATTGTTTTTGGGATTAGCTCCTCCAGAAATGCATCTGCAGGTGGGGACCACCCTGGACAATGCTTTGTACAACCACAGGCTTCGGTGCTTCTGTGGTGATTTAACCCCGGCCAGCAACTCAGCCCCAGGAGCCGCTCGCCCACTCCTGCCAGTGGGATGAGGGAGAGAACTGAAAGAGAAAAGTGAGAAAACTCGTGGGCTGAGATAAAGACAGTTTAAACAGGTGCAGCAAAAGCCATGTGTGCAAGCAAAGCAAAACAAGGAATTCATTCACCACTTCCCATGGGCAGGCAGGAGCTCAGCCATCCCCAGGTGTCACAGAGACTTGGGAAGCCAAACATCCCTCACTTTCTCCTTCTCCCCCAGCTTTGTGTGCTGAGGGTCTGGGATATCCCTGGGGTCAGTTGGGGTCAGCTGTCCTGGCTGTGTCCTCCCCAGCTCCTTGTGCCCCCAACCTCCTCCCTGGTGAGGGTGAGGAGCAGGAAAGGCCCTGGCTGTGTGCAATCCCTGCTCAGTGATAACTCAAACACCCCTGTGTTATCAGCCCTGTTTCCTGCACAAACCCTTCTGCTGTGAGGAGAATTAACTCTACCCCAGCCAAAACCAAACTAAAAATCAAATGTTCAGTTCCTATATTCGCTGAATTGAGCATAAATGCCACCTCTTGGTGACATTTCTTCTCACTAATGCAGCTGTCAGAACACTCTCCACCCTGCCTTGTGCTGCTGTTTGTGGTAGAGACTGGAGGCTCCTGTAATGCAGCAGTCCTTGGATGAAATGCTTCTCAAGTGTTGCAGAAGTCGTGTTTGATAGTCATATGTTCTCTTAGTAGAGCTTCTGGTGCAGTGCATCTGCCTCTGGCTCTGGACCATCCACAAAACTGGGACAATATGCAGGTTTTTTCCTGCTTTTTGTTGTGCAGAAACTTGAGCTGCCACCAAATCCTGTCACACATGGTACATTCATGTGAAATGAGAAAAGGCTGTGATATGCACAGGCACTGTTTCAGTCTGTGGCACATGAAAGGCTTTGCAAAAATGTGAAAAAACACATTTGGGGTTACTTACGTGGAAAATTAACTGTCACTCAGGAAAGGCCTTGGTGTAAGTAGTGTTAAAGATGTCAGGTTGCTCTTCCAGACCTCTGCTCTGCTATTTGCAAAGTAGAAAGTTCCTTCACTTTATGGAGAAATTTGAAATTATGGAGGACAACAGAAGTTCCACAATATTATCAGAGTTTCAGGGTACTTCACATCTAAAAGAATATATTTTTGTATTTTATGTGCATTGATTTAGCACTATGACTCCTAGACAATCTTTAATAAGTTGAACTCTCAATGGTTTAGTCTAGGCAATGAATTTGGTGGTTTAGTTTAGGTAATAGCACCTAGAAGCAAAGTTACCAAAAACCAATCAATTCTTTAGGCAGCACAACAGTGGCTTGGTTGGCTTCTTCATTATAATTCAGAATTTCAGTGTTTCTGCACACTGGAAATTTTGTTTTCCAGCCAACTGCACCACTGGAGATAAAACCTTACTGATTTTAAATCTGTGATTAATAAGTTGGACTAACACAAGTTAGTAAAAATCTGCTTTGTTAAGTGCTTGGCCTTACCTTTAATAAACACAGCATTTGGTGGTTTATGACATTAGGGAGAGCCTCTTTGTGTGGTGTGCTTAAATTTCCCTAGGGCAATTTTCATTGAGGTTGGGACCAGCTTGATTGGAAAATTTAATGGCTTTTTCCATTTCCATTCCCTTTTGCCAATCTGCTTTTTAAAGCTGCTCTTTCATGATGTGTGAATTTGTCTCCATTTGAAGAACTAACATCAGATACAACTGAGAAAGCAGATTTTAGAAATGAGCTATTAGGCAGAGAAGAGGCACTTTTAAGATGCTTGCAAGTTGCACAGCAACCAGAGGAACATATAGTCATTTGATTTCTCAAATGACTTTGACTTTGACTCAAGGGAAAAACAGTTTTATTCTCCCCTTAGAGCTTTCTATCATATGTGATAAAGAGAAAATGTGTTTATAACATTTTCTCCCTCAAAAAAAAAATTTAAAAAATAAAGTTGTGCCTCATCTCAGAGAAGCAGCAGCATCTCTTGCCCTGTGAATCACTGCAGAACACATCCAGTAACAGCTCCTGATTGGGATCTTGAGAAAAAAGAGCAGTGTAACCTTCTGTTTCTTCCAGGTTTTAAACACAAAGCGCTGACCCTTCTGAAATCAGAGTTAAAACACAGCCAAACACCAATCGATGCTTGGCAGTTTTTCAGTTTCTGTAGAATTGTTTCTCTCACCTGCCCAGAGAAGCTGTGGCTGCCCTGGATCCCTGGCAGTGTCCAAGGCCAGGCTGGACAGGGCTTGGAGCAACCTGGGACAGGGGAGGGTGTCCCTGCCCATGGCAGGGGATGGGATGAGCTTTAAGGTCTCTCCCAACCCAAATTATTCTGGGATTTTATGATCACTGGCCCCAGATACAGAATTTTACAATAATATTTTCTCATCATTACAAGCAACACATCTTGGCTGTTTCAGAGACCATCACGCCCTGAGCCATTGCCCATTTTCAGCTGCCCCCCTGTGCTGGTTGATTCCAAATCACACACTCTTCTGATATACTTTTCCCAAGCCCTCTTGAGCAGAGTGTCATCAGTTATGTGCCAATGCAGAAGTCACCAGAAGCATATTGTTGTAATAACACATAAAAATCCAGCTTCATAAAGGCCGGACAGTTCTCTTGGAGATCTTATTTTCAGTGCTAGTTTGGGTCATTCCACATATTTGAATGATCCAGTGCAAAAATGGTCTGATTTTGATATAAACAGCCTGTTAAGACATATAAAATACATTAACAAAATCTAAAAATATGTACAGAAGTGAATGACTTCATCAGAATGAGCAACTCATTTGTCTTTTTGTTTGACCTTGGTTTAGTCATTTTGAACACGGCAATGAGAGTGCTCTGCCTGTTTAGAGCACTCGGAGAACTGTGCTGAAAAGTCCTCCCAGTACTGGGCAGTTTTTGTGGTAAATGAATATTTTAAAGATCTGGGTGTGGGGTAAAGGTTTTTGAAGAAAAACAGAGTTGTCTTGGTCTTGCAGACATCTCTAGTTAGTTCTGGGTCTGGAAAGCCGTGAAAACCGTGGGGCTGTCCAGGTATGATCAGGAAATCTTCTGGCACTGAGCAGGAATCGTGGCTTGGTTTGAAATCCCAAAAGCTGTTTGGTATGAGAGCAGCCTGAAGGAGCTGCAACCTGAGCACATCTGGTGTGGACCGGGTGAGATGCAGTAAATCACCACCACAACGCTGTTTTTTACAGAGTGAAAGCGAACTGTCAAATGTCACTTCTGCTGCTGTGATCAAAGATTCCTTTGGGCCTCTGCTTCATCCCTTGCATTTTACAGCTGCTCTCTTCCTCAACAGGCAGGCAGGGTTCCAGATGTGCTGTCCTGCTTCCCACAGGTGTCACCTGGCCACACCTCACGCTGCTGGTTGCTGCCTCCTGCCAGCCCAGCCCACACACGCACATGGCAGCACCCCACACACTCCGGGAGACCTTCTCCCTCTCACACACACTCCCAGAGCTTTGCACCTTTTCCCTCCTGTCTCATCTTTTAGTCACTTTGTAAAGATGCTGACAGTGACTTGTTTGAGGCGGTCGAAACCCGAAACATTCAGAACAGGAACGTGCTCCGACACATGGGGAGAGAAACAGCTCGTAGTAATTTTCGTGGTGTCGCTCCTGCACGAGGCTGCGTGCGTGGTGAGTGGCTGATCCACATAAGGATGCTGCAAGTGGAAAAAAAAATCTTCCATGAGAAGGAATCTTAAAGCCTACATAGAAAAAGAAGAGCGAAATCTCCCTCTATCTCCAAAATATTCTTTTCCAGCCCATAGCTGGCCCCAAACGGAATCTGAGGGTCTGTGTGGGCTCTAACACATATGTGAGGGAGAGTGCACGTGGAGCAGCAGTCAGTAATAATCTTTCTTTCCTTTTTCCTCCCCAGTTTGTTGCTCAGCCAAACTGCCAGCAGCTACTAGCAACGCTTTGGTACGATGGCTTTCCAGGATGGAGGCGGAAACACTGGGCAGTAAAACTCTTGACCTGTGTCACCATTGGACTGCTTTTCCCCGTGCTGTCCGTGGCGTACCTGATTGCACCCAAGAGCAGGCTGGGACTGTTCATTAAAAAGCCATTTATCAAGTTTATCTGCCACACTGGCTCTTACCTGACCTTCCTGTTCATGCTCCTGCTGGCCTCGCAGCACATCGTCAGGACCGACCTCCACATGCAGGGGCCACCTCCCACCATCGTGGAGTGGATGATCCTGCCCTGGGTTCTAGGTAAATCCCACACCCAATCCTGCCAATCCCACACCTAATCCTGCCCTGGGTTCTAGGTAAATCCCACACCCAATCCTGCCCTGGGTTCTAGGTAAATCCCACACCCCATCCTGCTCTGGGTTCTGGGTAAGTCCCACACCCCACACCCAATCCTGCCCTGGGTTCTAGGTAAATCCCACACCCCATCCTGCCCTGGGTTCTGGATGAATCCCACACCTGATCCTGCTCTGGGTTCTACGTAAATCCCACACCCCATCCTGCTCTGAGTTCTAGGTAAATCCAACACCTGATCCTGCCCTGGATTGTAGGTATATCCCATAAATCCCATAAATCCCATAAATCCCACAAATCCCACACCCAGGAACGCTGAGCCACAGGGCCTGACTCACACCCATGGCAACTGTGTGGGGACTCATCGCCGAGCCCAGCGTGTGCAGAGATTTGGCAGGCAGCTCCAGAAACTGCACAGAACAGCTGGGCTCCTTCTGGAACGACAGATCCTGTTGGCCCAGGGCTGCTCTGCTGTTCTGTGCCGTCTGAGGTGCCTTTGGACATGACCCGGGTGACGCGCGGCAGACGCGGCTCCCTCCCCGCTTCCCCCGCGCTGGGTGCGAGGAGCGGGTTGGGAAGGAGCTTCTGGGTCACTCACGGTGTCCCTGCTGCTCTGGCTCGGTCCTGCTGGCTGGCACAGAGCACAGGCAGTGCCCAGAGCCTGGCTCTGCTCTCCCTGCTCCCTGCCCTGCTGCCGGAGGCAGCGCAGGAACCAGCCGGGCTTATTCCTCCCAGGCTCCCAGATAAGCTACAGGAAGGCAGGGAAGGGAAGATAAGCCTCACTCTGTGCTGGTAATCACTGACAACATCAACACCAAGTGTTCTGATACCAGCAGGAGAAGGAGGGAGTGTTGGTTATCTGGAAGTTAAATGTGAGGCTCTTATTCCAGTCTGGCTCGGGCAGCCACAGCTGGGAAGAGAAGGAGGTCACTGGCCTGAGGGCAGGAAGTTCGGGTGAGGCAGGGAGATGGGATGAGGTGGGAGAAGAGCAGAGAAGCCAGATGGATGTATTTTTGATGAGAGAGGAGTATTTACCCTTCCAAACTGAGCTCCAGCACAGCAGCAGGTGGAAACCTGTGAGCGCCATCAGGATCCCGATCTCTCCTCTGCTTCAGCTCCCCTGTCCTTGCTGTGCTGTCAGCGTGTGGCACCGCTGGGAGCTGGGGTGTCACCCGGAGCTTTGCTCGTGGGCAGTGCTTCCCACACCTTTCTGGCTCTCCTGCTCTCCCACTCCTGCTGGCTCCCCTCTCCCAGTGACACCAGGACACTGCTGCTTCTTTCTGGGGTGGCTCTGGGTCAGGCTGGCTCTGTGCTGAGCAAGCCCAGCTCTTCCTGTGCCAAACCTAAAACTGCTGATGGAAAATGAGGAAGGAAAGGAAGACTTGCAGACATGTTCACAAATCACTTTGGATGGTGAGCTGGGGCACTGTGCTCCTTGCACAGCTCCAGCACCAGCCTCATTATCTGATGAAGGTGATTTATGCACTGAAATGCAGGTGTTGGTAGAAACTTCAGAGTAAGCTCAGGGGGTTAAATGTCTTTTCTGAGCTTAGGTGATATCTTCACTTTATCGTTAAATTAATGGTTAAAATTGAGGGAAATGGTAGGCATTTCAGCAAAATTGATTTGCAGATGGAAGAGGGGTAATCTATTTAAAAAACCTTTCAAAAGCAACTCTTACAGCTGTCTGTTCTTGAGTTCCTTTGTTTCAGATAAATGGAGATATTGTACGACTGTTTATTAAATGGAGAAATTAGAACAGTTTCACCAGATTAAAGGTTATTATTTACGAAATATTTTCCACTATAAAAGGAGAGAGAACAGGCACACACAGCATTGCTGTAACTATAGTAACCAGCAACGATAACTCACTATAAATACAGTGTGTGAGTTCTTCAGCAGGCTCCTCTCCATTGATTTATTTTATTTTATGGGTTTGCGTGCATGCAAAGACGTGGAGGCAGCTGTAATAGGATTACCTGACTGTACCTGACATTATGCTTGTGTGGCCATTGACCTGCTGGCTGGCAGCTGAACAGCTCAGGTTGGTATTTGGGGGCGTGCAGCCGTTCATTGCAACTTTACCTGCTCTTCAGAGTGAACTTCCAGGTCCTTAAAGCTGAGCTGCAAGTGGCACGTCAGTGACCACTGCAATATCCTGTGGTTAGGCAGGGGCAGCAATTTGGGAAATTATATTGGTAATGCACCTGGAGCTGAACTTTGTTTTGTTTCGTTTCGTTTCCTTTTCACACGTTTCAGGTTTTCATTCAAGGATAATGTAAACTGGGTAATCCAAAATACCTGGGGCTCTAAAGGCATTTTCAGAAGCATGTAGGGGATGAAGGAGCCTACCTGCCATTTGCTTTTTAATGGGACTTAGGCTTTCAAAAATACTTAAACAGTTCCACAATAAAGGATATATAATTACTTTTAATCAGAAGTGTGTCGAGTGGGTTTAGCAGTCTAGTGATGAACTTCAGAAGCTGCCCCTCACCCTTTCAGCTGCAAGGAGGTACAGTGAGCATTAGCAAGTGCCAAGAATTACCACCAGAAGGCATTTCAGAGTTGACACGATGGGCTCTGGCCGTATCCTTGGGAACAAACACTCACCTCACACACCCCACAGCCGTATCTGACACGAGGTGAGTCACTGCTGAGGGATGTGGTGCCAGGCTGCAGTGCCCTGTTTCATGCTGAGCTTTACCTTTCCTCACAAATAATCCCTGTGGGCTTTTTTTGTACAGCAAGATGCATAAATACATAAATACAAGCACAGAGAATGGATCTGCTTCTTCCTTCTTTGGTGTGATATTTCCAGGTCAGGGAGGAGCTGTGCTGGCACGCAGAAGCTGGTTCTGGTGTTGCTAGAAAAAGTCAGGAAAAAACCAGTGCTGTCCAACAGAGCAATGAATTGCTTATGGTGTCTGTGAGAGCAGACAATCTCGTAGAAACTACACCAAATACAGCTGCTTATGGAATTTATTCACATAGAACAAATTTCAGCGGAGCCAATTCACTCGTACTGGTTATAAATAACACGTGTTTCAGGCAGTCTCCTCATGTGCATATCTGCAGCCCTGGGTAGGAAACCAAGGTCTTTTTCAGCTCTCTCTAGACTACATTCCCCACAGACTTGTAAGATGTCTTATAATCAGCAGCATTGTACTTTGTCGAAGGCAGGAGGGATGAGATGTTTTTTTCCAAGCTGTTAATTTCAAATTACATCATATATATGTACAGAACTTTAATGGCAAATAATGCCTTGTCATGGCAGTGAACTCCCTTTCTTTCCACAGGTTTCATCTGGGGAGAAATCAAGGAAATGTGGGATGGTGGATTCAATGAGTACGTGCATGACTGGTGGAATCTGATGGATTTTGCAATGAACTCCCTCTATCTTGCAACTATCTCCCTTAAAATCGTTGCCTACGTCAAGGTACAGTAACTTGGGAAAGGGAATTTGTAACGTGCTGGTGAGAGCTGTAGTACCCAGGGTACAAACTGTACCAAGCAAAATCACAGAGCAAGGAAAATAGCAGCTTTTCAAGCAGTCCAATTTTGAAAATTCACCTGGAAAGCTTATTAACTTGCTTGGAGGATGAACATCGTGCTCATTCTGACCCTTTGATTAAGACTGAAACAGATTGTTTGGGCACTGGGGGGAAATTTCTCCACTTTCTGTGCCTTTTGTAGCTCCTCAGTTGCCAAAGCTCTTTGTTTTCCATACTGGCACTGGACCTCCTTCAACAATGCACAGTGAAAACGTGGCTTTTACGTAAAATGGTAAAGGAAAAACAAGAATAGGGTTACCTGAAAACTTCCAGAGCCAAGATTTATGATTGTAGTCGCACAGATCTGGAGATCACTAATCAGAAGTTTGTGACAGGTCTACTGAGAAGAGCAAGACTCTTACTAGGAGGCTTCCATCTGATATAGAAGGGTCAGCTTCTCAATATGTAACCTACAGGCAGGGAAATGGCAGAGGAGCAAGCTGGGGCTCTAACACCCTGTAGGTTCTTCCCTGTCATGTTCCATTTGTGGTGAGAGTGCACATCAGAGCTCCTCCTCAAAAGCACCTTCCACATTTATAAACTTCTGATGCTCCAAATTAGCATATGCACGGGGTTTGAAGCCAGGGGATGGCCCGAAGCACTTTCCTTCTGTCTCCCTTTTTCAAAGACAAGGCACAAAAGGCGTCCTGTAAAATTCCTTATGCAACAGCTCTCTTTGGCTTCAGCTGGCGCTTCGTGCTTGGCCTACTTCTTCCCTTGGCATGAATCAGCAGCAGCTTCCCTGCAGTCAGTCAAGTTACTCAGGTGTAAATCAAGTAACTGGGATCTGCTCCTTGGCCACTCCTGCTCTTTCCAGCTTTGCCCTGGTGGAAGGGCTCTGCTTCTGGCAGCCCAGCTCCCAGCACAAGCACTTCCCCAGAGCAACCTTGTTTAGTCCTGCCCAGCAGGCAGAGGGGAAAAGAGGAGAAAATTTCACAAAGCCCATTGACTCCAAAATGCAAACAGCCCTGCTATGGGGCCTTTGTAAAATCCTGAAGGCTGCAGTGTGGTGAGTCAGATTTTCAAAGGGAAAAACTTTAAGCTGGTTGCTGCTCCCTGAAGAGGCAGCTCTGTAACAGCATCAAAGCAGGAACAGATTACGTCTTTTATTCTCCCAACATTCAGAACCAGGGAGGAAATTACAGACTTGAAAGGTTGGTCTTTAAACCGCAAGCAATACAAAAAAAAAAAAAAA
>VZTJ01003506.1:236248-302325 GCA_013397795.1 Orthonyx spaldingii
TTATAAACAAAAAAAAAAAAAAAAAAAAAAAAAAAAAGCTAGAAATGGCAAAACGCACGGACAAATCTTAAAATGTTAACAATCTGGCTCTTTCTCACACACAAATTACTAGAGGAGCTGTGCATCCACGGGTTTGTGCAGTCACACACTGGGATTTAAACTCGCAGCCAAAGCACAGGTACAAAGGAGGTGCAGCTCTGTTTGTGCTCCCTGCAAGAGCTGCGGAGATGTGCAGGTTAACCACGAAACCCCATATGCCAGCACACAAAAGAGGGATTGCAGGAATAGATCTGTTTGAGCCCAGATCAAACCCCCCTGAATTAAACCTGGCCGGTCTCAGGTCAGCTCCTGATGAGGGCCAGTGTCAGACAGTTCTGAGAGGGGCATGAAATCTTCCGTGGGAGCAGTTCTGAAACACGTGGTCCCAGCAGTTCCCTCTGACCTGTGTCACTCAGGGGTTGCAGTGTGCTCCGAAATGTGAGGGTTTCTAACGTTGATAATGGCTTCAAAACATTTCGCAACACGATTTGTTATTTATAGAACAGCCCTGAGCTGGAGGAGGCTGGGATATACGCCAATATACCATATTCTAACACTTCTTAGAACTTCAAAGGATTACATGGACATTTAACTTTCTGCCAAATATCAGAAAAAATAAATTGCATACTGACACTAATGTTTTCCATCCTTGTTTTTACGTGAAGACTTTTTTTTTTTTTCTTGATTTGACTGGTTTCAAAACCTGGCTCTAATATTGTCTGATACCAATGGAATCTTCAGGCTAATTATAGGGTAGAAATACTGTCTTAATCAGTTTTCATTTGCTGCATTGAATTATCATGTAATGTGGAAGGGTAAATGTGACAGCATGGTGTGATTTATTTGTACTATTGTCTGTACATCTCTGTGTTTCATCTTCTGAATAGACACTGAACCAAACTACTCCAGCCTTCCCAGATACCCAGATTCATTAGATAACTGAATCTGCTGTTTCTCTGTTACCTGTGATGCCAGGCTGCTCTGAAGATTCAATTTGCCAAGCAAGGACATACCATCAGTTCTTAAAGGATCAAAATATGACCTTAACCAGTTGCTTTAAAAATAGGTGTGGGACACAGAAGATATTTTCCTACACCTTTATGTGCAATCTGTGCTAAACCCTAGCAGAGAGCCCTGGGCTGCTGTGTCCAGCCAGGCTGCTGAAGAGAATTGGGAATAACTGCAAATCTGCTGTCCAGGCTTCCCAATCCCAGCCACCCACCCCCACTGCTGGATAGCCACAAAAAGTTAACGTCCCTGCCTGTTTGTAGGCATTTTGAGACCCATCTTCAAATCAAGTTAACAGGCTCAGGCCATGATGTTCATGCAATAAAGAACGGTTTGGAAATGTCAGAAGCAATCCGAGGTCATGCTGAAATGCCTTTGTATCATGTCTCATCTCCTTCATACACAGGGATAGTTTGAAATATCAACCTGCTTTTAGCTGAGCCCTTGAAAAAATTGGGAGCTTGTGTGTTGGACCTTCAGATTTCAATAGAACGTCTCTGCAATCTCGTCTGTCAGTGGGATATTGGTACCATTTCCTTTCCAAAGGTACCAGAATTATTTTAGGAGCCCTAAACACGCTGGTGATGGTGTAACTGTGTTATTCTGAGTACAGTTTTGCCTCTTTATGCATGTTAAATGAGCAGAGACAAATGTTAAAAGGACAATTATTCCTTGATGCTAAATGTCTTTGACTCCATTCCCCGTGCCACTGTCGTTAAGCCAGAGCAGTTACATTTCACAGAACCAGAGCAGTTACATTTCACAGAACCAGCTCTTTTGCGTTACCTGCTCGCATCTGGCTGCACTTTGCTCAGAAAATGTCTCTGCTTTTTACAGTTACATTGCAAACCCAGTTAATGTTGTAATTGATGCACTCAACTGTACCCAGTGTTTCAGCTGTAATTAAGAGCTCTGCTTTAGCAACTCTCCTAAAATTGCCATGACAAATTAACTAATAAGAAAATTAATACGAAGAAAGCGTTTTGGTTCTGGGCTGCTGGCACTTTTTTTTGGAGATTACATGGGAAGGAAAGCATCCAATAGTTCATTGCTTTTCTTCTTCCCTTCCTTCTCCCTCCCTCCCATTGTTCCTAGAATGTGCAGTGTTTATAATGTGCAGTCATATTTAGGAGGAAAAAGAACAAAAGTAATTGGAAATTTACGTCTGGAACCTGCTAAAATCTGAACCCCTTTAAATGCTGAAAGACAAGGAGATTGTGTATGAACTCATGGACCTAAGGAGCCCACAGACAGTGAACTCAAAAGTAAAACAAATTTAAAAAAAATCAAATTTCTCAATTTAGGCTAAGAACAGCCCACATACCCAAAGCCTCTAAAGAAAACCTGGTCCCACAGCTCTCACCATCAGGGGGTCATAATGTAGTAGGCAGAATTCATGAAAAACCATCATTAAACCTTCATCTCTGCCCTAATCAAGTCAGCTTCAGTTCCGAATCCCAAACGTGAGTGTGACAGCAGCTGAGAGGTAAGGGGTTCAAAGTCCCTCTGGTGCCACAGTACCTGGTCAGGCTTTACCTGTGCAGGGTAAGAAGCAGCAGCTGTGACCCTCTGAGTACCTCCGTCATTACAACACAACTCACCTTTATACCCTTGTTCCTTCTTTCTTTCAGTACAACGGTTCCCGGCCGAGGGAGGAGTGGGAGATGTGGCACCCGACCCTCATTGCAGAAGCCCTCTTTGCAATATCCAACATCCTGAGTTCCCTGCGTCTCATATCCCTGTTTACAGCCAACTCGCACCTGGGGCCCCTGCAGATCTCTCTGGGACGCATGCTGCTAGACATCCTCAAATTCCTTTTTATCTACTGCCTGGTGCTTCTGGCTTTTGCCAACGGACTGAACCAGCTTTATTTTTATTACGAGACCAGTGCCTCGGAGGAACCCAACAACTGCAAGGGGATCCGATGTGAGAAACAGAACAATGCCTTCTCCACGTAAGACATCCTCTCCTTTCTGTTCCTGAGGCTGCTTCCCCCGCCCCCTGTCTCCCCTGCCTTTGCCTGCTGCCCCTCGCTGCACTGACAGAGCCTTTATTTATTCATTTGCACGTACCAGGTGAGGTGGCTGGCTCTGCAGGAAAGGTGTGAGTTAAGTGGGGCAGAGATTCTGCTGAGCTCTGCTGCCAGAAAGGGTCTTACTGAGGTCTGGCAGTGGGACACCTTTTAGTTCTGGACCAAGGAGTCTCCCTGCATGATCCTGGAACCTTAATATTATTATATCTATGCACAATTGCAATATATTTGAGAAGGCAAGTACCCTTTTGCCACAGTAATTGTTTTGCCTAATTACTGATAAAAGGTGGGGAGCCTGAATAAAATGTAGAAAATAAGGGTTAAACCTATTAAAAACAGGTATTAGTAAAAAATAAATAATGTGATACAGCAACAATAACAATCTCACCTAGACCATTTTTATAGATACGTGAGGTTGCAGGCTTCTCTGATTTCTTGCAGACTAAAATCCCAGCAGAACCTTTTTTTCTGGGAATGCTGGTACTTTGCTGAGATGCTGGCATGGAAATTGCTGTGAGGACAGCTGGCAGAGCTGAAAGAGATAGCACATGCTGAAAAATAACATGAATTGTCTTTCTGATGTATTTGTTTTAATTGCTAATAGTAGAAATAATTATAATAATCAGCCCCCACCCGATTGTTCTTGCTGCTTTCACAGTACTTAACTCACAATGGCAGGAGAAATAAATAAAGCACGGTCTAGAAAAAGGCCCACGCCCTGCAAACAAGCAAAACAAAACTGTTGTCCACCACTTCATGCTAAATTAAATAAAACTTGTCATGATGCCCAATAATTCTCCACCCTCTGTCAGCTGAAGGCTTGGGGTTAAGAAAGGATTTGGGACATATTTGCACCGTTATCAGAAACAGATGATGGCTGAGGCCACATGACTTGGTTGGGAGAGGAAAGGCTCCAGCATTGTCCTGTGGGCTCTCTCCTAAAAGAAATATGGAATTTTCATGGGATAGAGCCCATCCTTCAAGAGCATCATGACCTGGTAGAGCAGACATGTGCCATTTCCCACTGCAGAGCAGGAACACCATAGGCTGGATTCATTTCCTCATGAATCCTGTCTCTGTCTGGGGGAAAATGAATGGACCTGCACTGTGCCAACAAAAAACAGAACTAAAGATTTCAGACTTTTTCCTGTTTCAGCTGCTTCACATGCCCCAGAAATGTGTCGTGCTGCCCTTGCAAAGGAATTAAACAACAAATATTATTCCTTGATCTGTGTCCATATTGATGCAGCAGTCAGAGGGAAGAAGGTTTGGCAAGCACAGCATGTGTTAAGGGGCAAATTCTACCTCAGGGAGGGTCAAGCCCAAAAAATTCAATACCAAATCCTGATTTTCTGTGGAGCTATGGTGAACAGATTTGTTCGGTTCTGCATTCTGGTTTGGGCCTGTCACCGTTGCAAACCAGTTTTTTTACAGATTTCATTGTGTCAGGTAAGTGGAGAGAAAGCAACAGCAGGATTTCACTGAGGAAAAAGAGCACTAGGCCAGCAGGGAAAAAAAAAAACAAACCAAAAAAACCAACTATCCTGAGGTCTGTAAGAAGGTGTAATGTCTCGGAAGCTAAAAATGACACAGAAGCACTTAGCAGCAAGTGTGTAGATCAGCTTAAATACAAACCACAGTTTCTCCCACCCTAACATTCAGTTAAACCCCCTGCCAAGGGAATGTGGCACAGAAAGGAAATTGAGGGGGCTCAGCCTTTGTGGCAGAGGTTTGTGTAAAACAAAATCCCAGTGGGAGGGGATCCATTAGGAGTGAGGTCTCCTGGCAGGGGACAGAACACTCTGCAGGTACTTTTTGTTTGAGGCTCGCTTAAGAAATTTATTTAACGTGTTCTTAAAAGTTTAAATGGTCATTATTAACACCCCCAGCACAAGCTGACATTTGGCTGGGGAGCAGATGCACAGCACGGGGCAGTGGCTGGGAAGGAGCAGCTGCACATCCAAACACTGGATTGGGGGGAATTGAATGAGGCTGGAGCCAGTCCAGCCAGAGCTGGGTACCCTGACTTTGCTCATGGTTCATTCCTTACGAAGGAATAAATCTGAAAAGCTTTGAGTCAGTGCACTTTGATTCCCAGCAGTCACACAATGAGCTCTAATTCTGCAAGAGGAGGAAAGAGGACGCCCCTCGTGTGTGTACAGCTTGTGTCAAGTGTGACACCTATTTACTGGCACATTATTTCCTATTGCTCTCAAAGGGTGGGTTTCACATCTTCTTGGTGAGGAAATTTTCTGCACTGCACACACAGATCATGGAAAACTAATATTCCTTTGTGACAGCAACGAGGGGAAGTCATGAATAATTTAAGGATTTCTGCTTTGGCCTTGCCATCCCTCAGAAAGCAGAGTGCCTGCTGCTTAGGCAGATGATTGGAAAATATGTTTATGGCTGTGATGCTGGCAACTGAAGGAGGGAGAGGAGAGTGAGGAAGAGGAGGAAGGAGTGGAGGAAGTCACACCTCACTGCCTGCTGTGTCCCGCTCTCTGGAGGGTCACACTGCCATTCCCCCTGGGGTGCAGGTTCCTGTGGCAGAGGGGGGCACTTGCTCTCCCTAAGTCGCCACGGAGAGTGGTGGAGCTTTGAGAATTCTCCTGTTTGATTAAGATTCAAAATACACTCAGCAGGACAGGATAATAATCTCTCAATCACAATTTCCAGAATTCTGGTTTGTTAAAGCTGCTTCTGCACAGCAGTGTGAGCCCCACCTGAAACAGGGACTGCGAGGAGGCTGTGGACCTGTGCTGGCATTGAACACTGGACACAGCCCCTGAGCCTTGCTGCGAGCAGAGCTGCAGGAACCATGTGCTGTCTTTGTCCAGGGGACTGAATGCTCACATGTGAATATCCTGGCCTTGGTCTGGGCCCACATTACACACCTGGGTGATATTGTGCATCCAGAACAACGCACTGGTCACTTCTAGAACTGATTTGAGTTTAATGACAGGAGCTCTCCTGTGCCTACAGCCCAAGCAGTACTTCTATTGTTAATAGTAAAAATATTGTAAATATTTTAAAAGACAGCTAGCAGTCCACCAATTCTAGTAAAGAAATGCTTGGCATTCTTTGGCTAATCCTTATTTTACCACCTCAGTTATTAAATAAGCCTAACAAACAGCCTGAGCTTTGGGAGAAACTATTCTTGCTTTAAAGCATGTTTATGATTTTGGCCAGTGAAAAACATAAGATACATCCACAGAGTACAAACTAAATCCTCATATAAGGCATGGGGATTACATGTGAACAAATGCCTGGAGATGATGGGAGAACAGATTCCTGGTATGACAAGCAAAGCATCTGAATTACTCATATTGATTTGTCTAGTAGGCGCATTTGAAAATATCTGCTGACCTCAGGCCAAAATGGAAACTCTTAAACAGGCATATAAATGTCATTTTGGGATGATATAAATGTCATATTTTGGAAAGCCAAAACAAAGATGCCCAAATAGAGCAATTATTTAGATTGCTGATTACGCATCTGACGTGATCGCGAAAGGTCACTTGTCTGTGGCTGAAGCAAAGAGAGACCTGGGATGATCTCATCAGCTCGGTGGGGTCAGCTCTAGTTCATCTGTGGAAGGAAGGCTTCAGAAGAAGAGAGGCTCTTGAGCTGAATTAATGTGATGACTCTCCTCCATCTGAGTCATTACTGATCAGTGGTTGCAGGGCGCTGCCAGTGGCTCTGCCCTGTGGTGGGTGGGAGCTGCTGCACCAACCACTCAGAGCCACCAGCATGCTGGGCAGGTGCACTGCCAACAGAGCAGCGTTTTGGGCAGGTGGATTGCAAACAGAGCAGCGTTTTGGGCAGGTGCACTGCCAACAGAACAGCGTTTTGGGCAGGTGGATTGCAAACAGAGCAGCGTTTTGGGCAGGTGCACTGCCAACAGAACAGCGTTTTGGGCAGGTGCACTGCCAACAGAGCAGCGTTTTGGGCAGGTGCATTGCAAACAGGGTCACAGCAGCTGAGCAACTGCAAGCTCTCAGCCTGTATTAGAGCAAAAGGTGCAAGTGGCTGTGGTTTCTGCCATCTCCCACCTCGTGGTGCCTTGTTGTGCTCTGTTCAGCTACTGCAGTCACGCTGTACTTGGGGCTGGGCTCCCTGAGCATTTATCCTGCAGACATGTTAATGATGCAGGCACTGATTAAACAGGAGAGTTTATAGATAACAGCAGTATCGCAGCATGGCAGTTTTAATTAAATGGAATATATTGTGGCTGTTCTTTGCATGTGTGCAGAGTGGGAAAGGGAACCTTGTGTTGCGTGGGGCAGTTATGCTCACTGCATCTCACAAGGACGTGGACTGGGCTCTTGGACACACAGCAAATGCTGTTGATGGGACAACTCTCACATGAATTGGCTGGTGGGTCGCTGTGGCTGAGCACAGGCTGTCCCCAGGGAGGGATAAAAGGCTCTGCTGAGGCTCTGTGCTGTCCCCCAATACCTGAAGATCATTTTCCATCCCCCAGCATCAGGTAGCCAGCTAAAAATCTGCTTTTCTTTGCAGACTTTTCGAGACCCTCCAGTCACTCTTCTGGTCTGTGTTCGGGCTGCTCAATCTCTACGTCACCAACGTGAAAGCCAGACACGAGTTCACGGAATTTGTTGGGGCCACGATGTTTGGGACCTACAACGTCATCTCCCTCGTTGTGCTGCTGAACATGCTCATAGCCATGATGAACAACTCCTACCAGCTCATTGCTGTGAGTGACCTCCTTCTCCTGTTGCTGTTATTTTCCCCCCTATGCCTCATTTGTGTGACTTGCAGCAAGTGGGCACCTTCTGGGATGCTGGAGGCTGCTGCCCCCCAGTTTCTGACAGCAGGTAGTTGGGATTGCTGCTCACCAGCCTGAATCATGCCTGCGGAGGAGGTTTTGCTCTGTTTGCAGTGCTTCTTAGCTGGAAAAGGCTCATGGGCTGTGATCTGCCCCTGTCTCCTCCTGTGGAGTAACCTTGCTGACCACCTTGGGTGTATAAAGGGAAACCTTCCCACTGCTTCCTGATGTTTGGTTTTAACTTCGGGGGTGGGTGTTGTGGTTTATTTTTTTATCCTGGTTCTGTTTTCTTGTGTGAAACCGTGTGTGTCGGGAGCCCGGTCCTGCAATTTCTTTTTCCACAGTCTTCCCACTTGAAATTACATCATGTCCATCTGTAATACCTGACAGTCTCCTGGCTGTAAAACCATAATCTGAGATTCCTGAGTAATCCCAGTGCAGGATGGATCTGAGCTAAGGCAGCTCAGGGCTGGAGAGCCCTTATCAAACTGAACTTTCATTTGAATGTTCAAAGCTGGTTTCTCCACTGTAATCTCATTCTGTGTACCCAAAAGCCAGTCTCTACCTCGATGATTAAATTTGTCAACAGACTGAAAGCTAAAGCAGCGTGGCCCTGCATTTTAAGGCTCTTAAGGTCAGGAACAATACGGAAGGAAGCGAAATCCTGTGTGCACAGTGCTTCAGATAAACCAGTGGGCACTTAGTTTCCAGTTCTGCCCACTATCGTGATAGGTTTGGCGATAGTGAGGTGATGAACTGCTGCATCATCTGGGAACAGGAACAGGAGTGGGGGAGTTGTTTGTGTCCTTGGCTGGTCACTCGGTACAGACAGGGTGACTCTAGGATTTACTCTGGAAGATAAACCAGAGGAAAAACAGAACCAGCACCAGTTCTCCTCCTATTTCCATTCCCAAATTCCTGGACAAGGCTCCAGGGAAATGTGTGGGTGAGCTCCTTTCCTGGCGAGAGCACAGAGGGGAGTATTGAGTTGTTCTCTTGGACAGGTTCCACAAGCGTTGTTGATTATCTGCTGATTCAAGTGGCTCCTAAATTCACTTGGTCAAACTGAGCACAGACCCATCAAACCGCCGATACTTTCGGACATCTGATCTTTATCATGGTAAAAACTATGAGAAAAACTGGACCACTGACCTTCCAGATGAGCAGAAAAGCAGTTTATCACAAAGGCATCGCTGCTTTATCAGTCTGTTTCAATGCTTTAAGTGCTTTCTCTTTGTTCACTGCTACTCCTCACATTCCAGGGAGACTGAAATGAGGCACAGAAAACAAAGATTCTCTCCTTGGCCATTTTCACCAATTCCCTTTCCTTTATTGTCATCGAATAGGCTTGTCACTAAGACAAAGCCCAAGCCTAAGACTGGCATAAGAATAGCAGTATTTGCTATTCACTGGGCCGCAAACCACTCATCATCCTTTCCCCTGAATAATTCCAGCGATGCAATGACACATTGCACACAATCCCACATGAATTAGAGGGACCCATCATAACAATTAGCCGAAGTGAACGGTCCAGAGAGGGCTGTTGTGTTAATGGTTTTGTGTCTGGAGCAGCTGGGAGCAGGGACTGGCCCCATCACAAAGTCTGCCCTTGACAGACCTGAACTCACCACAAAACCGCGGCAAAGCACAGAATTCAGCGTGCAGCATGAGCCCCTGCTCGGGGAAACGACATGGAAATGCTACAGGAGACTTTTTTGTCACTTAAAGTGTCTCGCTGCAGTTGATACGGGGAGCAGTGGCATTTCCCGGGAAGGCGAGAGGCAGTCACTTCCAATCTCTTCCCGTGCAGTGCGTGCAGCTTGGATCTGGAAGCTACATTCCTGCATGCTTTCTGTCAGGGAAAAATTTCCTTCATGTGTCTGCTAAGGGCAAACATCAATTAATCTCTCCCCCGAGGAAAACAGGCCGTTAATAAACGTTGAGCTTTACAAATGTGGGTCGCTTATTAACCTCCCGTAATCAGCTTCACCCCTTGCTGAATCACAGCAGGCTGGGTGCTAGACTGGGCATTTCTTCCTCCTGGTATTGTATTACACTGGATACACAGGGAATGACAGCATTCCAGAGGGAAAAGAGAGGAAGGGACCAAGAAGCCCTTGGGGTGGGGTGGAGCTCTTCTCCTCCAGTGCATCAGCAGGAAATGTTGTGCCTCGAGCATCACTGCAGAGAAATAAAACAGACGTGGGGGATGAGATGAGAGAGCAGCTCTGCCTGCTGACTCCCCTGCAGTGGAGTGGTGAGGACATCTTCATTAATCCCGTTTGTTAACGAGCCCCGGGCAGTGCTGCAGTGCTTTCTCCCCTCCTCTCTCCCAGGGACAAACACACCTAATGCAGTTGTAGCAGCTGCTCCTCAGGTCAGCTTTTCTCCCATAGACACACGTGAGTTTCGAGAAACAGGAATCTGAGCTGCTCTTCCTTGGCCCCTCGTTGTGTCTCCCCAGTCTGGGTAATGATTAGGGCTTGGTGCTTAATTAGGCACTGCAGGCACACAGCATGAACCTGTGGAAGGCAGAGCAGGCAAGCAAAGAGTAAAAGAGCTGTGCACAGCTTCCAGTGGTTCTCGACTCAGAGAAGGAAGAACTTTTCTGCCATAATTTTGTTGCGTTTTTTTCCTCAGTTGTTTCAGACTTCAATAAACACATACTTCTAGGAGTGCCCCGAAGCAGCTTCAAGATCGATTATTTTCAGACAGCCCATTTTTCTCTTTTGCCAAACCATAGTTTGGTTATGGCAGACACCATCTTTCACCAAGAAAGCAAACGAAATCCAAATGCAATCCCCCAAATTTCCATGCGCTTTGTGCCGTTTCAATATGGGAAGATCAGAATGTTTTATACAGGATGCAGTGGGATGTTATGCAGTGCCCTCATCTCAATACCTTCCCAGACGTGACAGAAATACCATCAGCCGAGGAAGGGAAGAGGAATTTGTCACAATCACAAGAGGAAGGACAAGGGAATGATGTGAGAGGAGCCAGGTGGCTCCAGCATTTGTAAGTGGCAGAAAGCAACCGAGTGGGTGCTGAGGACACTTTTTGTCATGGGCTGTTTCTCATCAGAGCCGCTTGGCTGCACCTGAAGTCACACAATCCTCCTGCCAGGTGGGCATTTTTTCAAAATAAACGGGATAGTTGGTGTTCCCGAGGGTGCAGGTGCGTTTTGGCCCTGGTGGTGCCCTGGGGTGCGGGGAAGTAACACCTATTTTCTGAAAGCCTGTTCCTTGTGGCCACACCCGAGGTGTTCTAGGGAGTCAGGCAAGAATTAGTCATTGGAACTGCACCAACAGCTCTGACTCTGCAGCAGGAGCAGTATCGGTGGGAGAGCAGCAGCCAGGGGCCACGGGCAGGATGAAAACCAGGGGCTGTGAGCTGCTGGCCAGAGCTGCAGGTCTGGTGGGTGATGAGTGGTGCACAGCAGCTCTGCAGCACGACCCACGGCACATAAAGAGAGATGTGAGCCCTCTCAGCTTTCAGATGCTTTAGGATAAAAGTACAAAGATGCTTAATACTTAAGGGATTACTTACACCGAAGTGAGCCTGAGAGAAATTCCCCCTAACTCTCGTGTGTGAAGGTGTTGCAGCCTCTGGTGTGTGATGCAGTGTCCGTGTGCGAGGCTGGAATAATGACTTCACTCCAGCAGCCGGTATAAAGTTACAAAATTGTTTTGTATATTGTATTTTGTATCTTCCTGTTGCTTGGTGTGTCTTTTATTTCAAGCCAGCTCATCTCAGATAGCTGTTACTGCAAAAGGCTGCAGTCTTTAAAATAAAAAAAAAATTAAGTTTTAAGTGTGTCTCTGAGAGCAGTGTAAGTCTAAATTGGAACTTAATTGCCAGTGTTTGGGTTGGAGGAATCAGGGCATTGGGCACTGAACTCAGGGTTCAGTTTCAGGTGATGAGATTAAATGGAGTGGATTAGCACACGTAGTTAAGGCTGAGAATGAAGACAAGAAATATTTTGAGCAGCAAAACAAAAGCTGTAAACAGAAACGGCATGTGCAGCTAAAAACTAAAACTCAAAGTGTAGGGATATTAGACATGGAATTTTCTCAATTTTTGCAGACTAGAGAGCTTAAAAATTAAGGCACAAAGAAACATAAAGATTTTTCAGCTCCCTATTACATTGCTTCCAAGATAACGTTGGATTTCCCCCAGGTGGCAGTTTCAAACTTTTCTTCATCTCCAAAACACACGGATTCCTCCACTTTTCGGCACCAGCTGAACTCCCTCAGCACCATGGCAGTAATTGCTACCCAGTTTAATTCACAACACCAGCAGAAATTCTGTTCCCCACTGTGATTTGTGACCCTTAGGACTGTTAGAAAATGTTCCTCTGCTTGCACGACCTGCAAGTTATTACCTGGTGGTTTTGCTAAGGAGGAGTTTTATGAATCAGTAAATTTAGTTGGAAATACAACAGCTGGCCAGGCTCTGCATGTGGCAGGTTTGGGGTGGTAGGTGTTCCCCTAGGAGAGGTAAGGCCAGCTCCTAAATCTGGACCCAAGTCTTGTAAAGCATCAGGAAATGTTCATCTCACCAGCCCCATTTCACAACCATTAATTTAAATTTCTTAGGAATTAAACCGTCGGTGGTTTTTAACTCTGTCATACAGCAGGAAATGAAATTATGCTCTTGTTATGTTGCCAATACAAGCTGGGATTAATATTTCTTAAAGATTTTTATGGTGCAGCAAAACAAATAGGATCTGGAAAGAGGGTGAAATGGATCTGCCTTGGTTTGCCAGCTGAGTGAAATACCCCTCTTTGTCCCTGAGTTTTGTGGCCCTCAGAGCCTCCTGCTGACCAGCACACACATCTGCTGGTCACTGCCCACACGCAGAACTCGTGTCTGAGCTGCAGGTGACACGCTCAAACCTTTTCTTCATTCTACAACACAACTGTAATTACCCAGATCTCAATTACTGCGCTCCCAGAACTCATCCACGGCATCAGCAATAATTAATTGAAATGGGAAATTCTCCTGTGCTTAGTCAGTGCCTTCAGTGACACTGGGACAGGCAGACAGGACACGGGGGAATGGCCTTGAGCTAAAGGAGGGTGGATTTAGATCGGACATAAGGAACAAATCCCTCCCTGTGAGTGGTGAGGCCCTGGCACAGGGTGCCCAGAGAAGCTGTGGCTGCCCCTGGATCCCTGAAGTGTCCAAGGCCAGGTTGGATGGGGCTTGGAACACCCTGGGACAGTGGAAGGTGTCCCTGCCCATGGCAGGGGGTTGGAACAAGATGAGCTTAAAGGTCCCTCCCACCTCAAACCATTCCATGACTCCGTGATTCCTGTTGCATTTCCCCATTTGAAGAAACGCTGGCCCCCCTCTCTCTGTTCCCTCCTGAGGAGCTGCAGCTCACCTCTAGAGCACTGGAGTTGATTCCCAGGGCTGAGGGCTCTCTCTGGACCTTGTGACTGGATGTGGGGGGTCTCCCAGCAGATTTTTATTGGAAAGTGAAGGGAATAGGTTGCAGCAGTGGTGTGTTGGGGTGCTCCCATGCAGCCAGAGGCCTGTGTGTGAAATTAGCCCTGGAGCCTCGCTCCAGACTGGCAGGCAGCTTAATTGCTTTTTGTGAGCAAGCTAAAGGATTCATTTGAAGGTGTAGAACTGTTTGTCTTTTAGCTGGCTTTGGCCTAATTACATGTAACCCATGGACTTGAATCAAGTTGTTAATATTCATCTGGTGTTTGCAGAGCCTCTAAACAGAGGCACTCGATGTGCTCCAGCTTCACAGGCTGCATCTTCTGTTGTTAGACCAGACAAAGGTCATTCTCCATCCCAGGATCCAACCCTGCCACTCCTGTGAGTACTGTCAGCAGAACCAGGAGCTTCATCCTTTCTCTTGCTTTTAATCTTTGAAACCACAGGTGTTCATGTGTCCCTGGGCACCACCACGGCCAAAACATTTCGGGGCTTATTCAGGGCAGAAATGTTACATTAAGGAAAAAATAATGAGCTTGCAATCTGTAGATGAGCCCTGACTGATTTAAGATATTCCAGGGAATTTGCTGGCATTTATTTCTGGAATTTTCAGGGCTGGGCTCTGGGGTGTTTTGGTGTAGTCAACAGCCCAGTGCCCTGCCTGACAGGTCAATAACTCTCTGCCCATTACGTGCGAGCAGCACAGCAAGGTTTGCTCTTGCTGCATGATAGAAGTTGAAGCAGCCAGATGGAACCACATAGGGTGCAACCCCCTGCATTATCCCATCTTTTATTTAGGCCTGACAAGCTCAATTAGCATTATCTTGTGCTTCTGCATCGAGGGGACTCTTGTTAGAAAGGCAGAAGAAAAGTGGAAAAGTGAAGGATAAAGGAAGAATATTGCTGAGGAAAAAGCAGTGAAAAACTAAAAGGGATTTATCTGGGAAGAGCTTTCCCCTGGTACTGAACAATGGAAACAGCTATATTACTAAGAATTGTCTGAAACATGGCTTTTTAGATGCCAGTGCTTCACAGATTTCCTTTTCAACGTGCTGCAGTCTTGCAAATAAGCTGATGCTGATCATATAGGTGAAAGAGGATACACACAATCCCTTTGAATTAAATGGGGATATGTTTAATAACCTGGATGCTGTGGGGCCTTGTCTGTTGCTGTTTGCTGGTCCTGTCCCCTGCAGCCCCTCAGCTACAACCCCTGTTTTCTGGGGGCTTCTCTCCTGAGCCAGTGCTATCTGCACAGCTCAAGGTTCACCTACAGACTTGAGCAATCTCGTACATTTATAACTGTCCCTTCCCTTTGGCTCAAGGATGTATTTAAATGGTCAGGACATAGGATTTTTTAATTTTGGAGCAATTACTCAATTTTTGGCAGCTAAGCTCAGGCTCAGCATTTAAGTGGCTGTGCAGGCAGGCTGCCTTCCAGAGGTGTTGGGCACCTGCTGCTCCCTCTGGTGCTGTGACCTTTACAGGCTCAGTAAAACACATCATCCAGCTCCACTCCTCTGCTGAGGAAAGGCAGTTTATGGCCAGTCATAAAAGAGCAAAACACCGAAGCATTTGGTGCCTGAATACATGCACAGAGTCATGTTCCTGTGAGGAGCTGGGAGTGGGACATGAGGAGCAGCAGCCTTGCTCCTGGCTGGCTTGGATTCTGAGGAGATGAGGGAATTCTGAGGGGATTTGGGGAGGTGAAGCCTGGCACCTGCAGAACCCCTGCAAACCCCACAGGCTGTTGCAGCCCGGTTTCACAGTGTTCTGCTCCAGTCCTCCTGACTCACAGGCTGCATGCTGGCGTTTGGGCTCTCCCCATGGGCTCAGGCACACGTGGTGGTGTCAGGGTTTGTCCTTCCCCTTTGAAATACACCTGCAGCAACTCAGCTGGAGAAGGCAAGGTCAAACCCAGTGCTTTGCACATGGAGTGGGCAGTGGTGAATCCCGCAGTGCTCCTCCCTTCCAGGGCAAGTTTGTGCCAGAGAATCGTCCTGACTGTGTCCAGCAGAGGATCCAGCGGTGCCAAGGTTCCCATCCACCAGCATTAGGTGGCCTGGACTGACATGATTGAGCACCCTAAAGCCAGAAGAGAGAACTGAGTCTGATTCCTCAGCTTTAGGAATGGTTACTCACAGAGGAGGAGGCGCTTTCTCAAGCCCAGCAGGATCTCCAAGTGTAATACACTCAGGACACCTTTAGCAATAATAAGTTTATAGACTCCTCGAGTGGCTTGGGTTGGAAAGGACCTTTGAAGATCGAATCCCAGCCTGACTGGCTATGGAGAAAAAAATCAAAGACAATATTTTGGAAATAGGGCAAGCAGAAATGAGGCTGAGTTTGTTTGTTTTTCGCCTTGGTACTAAGAGAGTCATCAGCACTCGAGCACTTTGGGTTAGCCATGCCTGCTCAGCCCACCAGTTCTCTGGGGAAGTGTGTGAGTAACTTGGTTTTGACCTGGCTGGAGGTGGTTAACATTGTCAGCACAGATGCCCCTTATCTCTCTGACCTTCAGCATGAAAAGAGGCTCTTATCAGGCAGAGATGAAGGAGAGAGAATGGATGGCAGGAAGAACAAAGCCTTGGTGACATCTTCCTCATTGTTTCTTCCTGCTGAGGCTTTTTAGAGAACTGTTTCTCTTCGTGACCTTTCTACTGCTTCGATTTATTTGACTATTAAAATAAAAACTGAACTTAACTGGAATATGACTGTGAAAAAAAAGGTGTCAGTTCCCATAATTTAACTGCACTAAAACCAGCACAATCCCCAGTTCTCTGTTTTCTCCAATATAATATTCCCTGGCCTTCTCATTAGCTAGGGTTGTTTCCATCCAAGATGCTGGTGGGAAATGAAAAGTATTTGATATATATATATATATATGTATATATAACCTAAATACATCGTGGAAAGCAGCGCATTGCAAGCTATAATAAAAATTTTAATTATGAATATCTTCTGCACATGGAAGTTATAAATAGCAGAGATGCTAAAGCGTGCATTTTCCAAGTACAAACAAACTGATTCCCCAGGGCTGGGAGAAGCAGCCAAGGTTCTGAGCAGGGATGGCCACTGGCACAGCTCATGTGACAGCCCTGCTGTGCTGTCACCCAGGAGGGAATGTCCCTGCTCTGCCCGACCTGGTGTGTTCAGAAGCCACTTGTGGGTTTCTTTTCCATTGCAACCAACCCCGTTTCCATAATTTCTGAGCCTCTTTGGCTGTGGTTCAGGGATGGAGTCCTTTACCCATCCTGTAACAAAATGCAGTTCCTGTGCTGGGTCTCGTTGACACTGGACTGGCCATTCCCAAGTGGGGGTCCTCGGACACTGCAAAATTAAGGAAACTTTTCCCAGCTTCCTTCCTTACAGTGTGTTCTTTCATGGGCTCTGCCACATGGGAACTTGCCCCAGCTTTCAAGTTCTTAAGGCTCACGGTCCCAACGATGGATTATTTGCTGTATAAAATTTTAGATTTGTTTTTTTCCTCCTTTGTGCTCAGTTTGTTTTCCTTGCCTGTGAGCCTTGCTGCCTTTTGCCACACAAGGGTAGCTCTTGTCTGGTCAGTTACCTGCATCCTGCTCCAAGAATTCATTTTCCCTCTATCCCAGTATTTATTTATGAGTACTTCTTCAGGACCTTGCTGTGCTTCATGAACGTCCTTCTCTGTGCTGGAGCTGCAACCCAGGGAGCTGCTCTCCCTTTCCACCCAGCTGCCTTGCCTGCTGGTGCAGGGGGTGCTCCAGGCGTGTTTTCCCTTATTTTCCTCTGCCAAGGGCTCACTGGCACCGGGGCACTGCCACAGCTCCTCCTCAGAGCCACTGCAGCTGCAGCCCAGGACTTTGCCTTGCCCACTGCAGCCTGTGCTCGTCAGTACTTCCAACTCTTCGCTGCCTGTCTTATCCCCTGACTGCTCTAACTGCTTTTTCTAATGCTACATTGTCCTCCTTCAGTAATTTTTCTTGTATTATTTTTGAGATTGATCCTATTAAGTTCTTACCCTTCAGTATGTCGTCCCCAGCTTTGAAGGCAAACTCATTTGTTGCCAGCTGCAGCTGAATTACCTATGCATTAATTGCCTTTGTAGCTTCCTGGTTTTCTCACAGACTTTTTCTTCCTGTGACATCCTTTCCTTTGAAAAGTGTTAAGCACCATTTATGTCAAATAGCCTGCTTGGATTTTTGCTGCTTGCTTCTCTGAGCTTGTCACCAAACCCCCAAGCTCTGCTGATGTTATTACCAGTTTGCCCAACACATATTACAAAATTAACAGCTTTGAAACTGCACAAGAGTTACCTGTGTCGAGTTCTGTAAAGATTAAGTTTCTCCTGACCCTCCTTCTGCAGTGCTTTCTGTTCAGGACACACAAGGGCATCTTTCTTGTGCTAGCCTGCTTGAAAGCCAGCACTGATGTATTTCCTGTGCTGTTTCCTGCTCTGGGTTTAGCACAGAGCAATGAAGAGGCACGTGGACAGAGAAGTGTATTAAATAGAGTCTAATGACTTCTCCTACGCTTTGCAGCACTGCTAATTACACAGCAAAAAAAGCACTTTTGAAGTTCCTGTGCCTCTCAGGCAGCCAGCCTCCCTTACTCAGTAGCCTGCAAGGTAAATGTTGCATCTCCTCCTTCCTTCCTAGGGGAAAGTACAGCTCGGGCACATCTGAATCCTGTGGGGCTGCTGCTGGCTCTTCCTGGGGTGGGACAGCAGCACAGAGCTGCTCTTGCTGCAGAAATCACTCCAGCCCCTGCCAGCACTGCTGGCACAACTAGAAAGCTTCCCATCCCTCCTTCAGAGGCACTCAGCCACAGCCAGACAGCCTGGTCCCCAGGGCATTGTCACAGCCATCTATATCTGCATCTGACAGGCAGCAGCCTGATTTCCAGCTTAGCCCACTGCCTGTTGTGTAATAAAACCCAAGAAAGGCACACGCAGCCCTTTTCGTGCCAGCCAGAGTGATGCTACAGATCTTTATACATTATTCCTTCCGAGTGGGTGTGGGGAGGATCTGCAGCCCAGGAATCCACTTCCCAGAGGAAGGGGCAGGAGCCCTTGGGCAGCTCTGCATGGCACAGAGGAGCTGGGAGCAACTGATTGGCTTGGGAAAAGAAGTGGAAAAGTTTGAGGGTCTCAGCATGCCTGGCTGCTGAGCATTACCATCACCTCAGCATGAGGTTTTATAGAATCACAGAATGGTTTGGGCTGGAGGCAACCTTTAACATCTCATTCCACCCCCTTTCATGGGCAGGGGCACCTTCCACTGTCCCAGGCTGCTCCAAGCCCTGTCCAACCTGGCCTTGGACACTGCCAGGGATCCAGGGGCAGCCACAGCTTCTCTGGGCACCCTGTGCCAGGGCCTGCTCACCCTCCCAGGGAAGAACTTTGTCCTAATATCTACCCCAGCCCCTGGGAGCTGAGTGTTTGAACCAGCCTGATCCAGAGCAAACCTCAGTGTGCCACGGCCAAGTGCAGGGACACCTGCAAAATCCACAGGATGGCCAGAATCCATCTCAGCCTGTCAGCCCTGAGCCAACCAAAACTCAGGGCTATCCCAGGGCTTTCAGGGATGCTAAGACCTTAAGAGCCAGGAGATGGGACTCCCATGCCTTGATTTGCCACAGGCTTCCCACAGGAGGTGCTTCAGCTCCTGTGTGCTAAGACAAAGGTCAGAGCGATTTCCTCCACCAGCTTCCCAGCCACGAGGGAGCTGGAATACTGAACTCTTGGAGAGGTTAAGGAAGCTGGAGGCTGTGGCAGTGGCATCCACCTCATGGAGAAAGCTGACAGCATCTTCCTCTGCTGAGTCTGTGCTGGCTGGGTCAGGACTCACTGCTGTTATTTGGCAAAGTGTGATCCAACCTGTATGGCCCAACAAGGAGAGGGTGATGGAAATCTTTATAGAAGACATCTCAGAAACTGTAAACAACACATTTTCTACACAGAGATAAAGGCAGAGATTAATGCCTGAATTATCCTGGATAATTAGTGTAGCAGGTAATCATTTAAAATCTGGCACATCTGTGAATACATCACTTTGACTGAATTAGAAAATATTTGCAACTGCTACAGTAAAATGGCTTCAGCCATCCCACAGGGAAATCTTTGTGGGAGATTAATTCTCACTTCAAATGGCAGAGATTTGCAAGAGGATTATGTGGCCAGGATGACACATTCACATTGTGACAGGAAGTGAGACAGGTTTTTTTTTCCCACAGCAAAGCCGAGTGCTGGTTTCTTTGAGTTCATGTATTCTTTGAGCTTGAGGGCTCAGCCCTCTTAAGTAGAGTGTTTGATAGCTGAAATGCTGAACAGTGCTTGAAAGAAAATGGTGACAAGAACAAGGGCGAGAGAGACAGAAGCTCTCAAAGAGAGGACAGTGAAATCCCAACTTAGATTAAAATTCCTAAAGCAACAAGGTCACGCTGGCAAAGCCAGTGAGTGTGGGTTTTTAGCTTATTATAAATGTTACCAGAGAGTTGCCATCTAAGAACACTGCATGAGACAGCACAGGTCTGGGGGGATCCTGTACTCACTGCTCAGACTCAGGCAGCTCCCAAAAATGTTCCTCTTGCCCAGGGGCTGGCAGTCACTGGGGAGACACCCCAAACCTGGAGCACATCTGGTGGGGCCACATTCACAGCCAGTGCAAGGACTGGTGTCCTGGCTGTAACTCACAGGGGCTCCAGGTTTGAACTGGGGACAGGGCAGATGCTGAAATTTGGTTTTTTGGTACTCAGCACAGGGAGGAGAGTTTGGGGAGCTGTAGCTTTGTGTGGGGATTTTACTGCTTACAGCACTAAGGAGAGCTCTAACCTAGAAAATGGTGGTTTCCTGGCACACAAAGACATTGTCAGTAAAACTGAAGTGTCTCTTTGCTGTGTATTTCCAACACAAAACTGCTGCCAGGAGCTCTCATCTGATTTGCTCAGGTTTGTGAGACATCAAGGTGAATAATTGAGACAGGCTGAGTTTGCAAACCCTGGGGAATTTGCAGCAGCAGAACAGAGAAGGGACGAAAAGATTCTTTGAGCTTTGTAGAGAGGGTCTGGTCTGTCTTTTACGAGAGGTTATAGTGCAGTTGTTGACTGGGACAGCACAAGAAGAAGCACAGGTGGGGTGAAGCCAGCATTGCCCAGCCTCACCCACAGACACACTCACAGCCACTGGGATTTGTTCAGAGCAGCCACAAAACTTCCCAGGGGAAAAGTCCTGCAGAGCTTCACAGCACTCAGCCCCTAGTAAAGCCCAGGTCGTCAGAATCCAGAATGGTTTGGGTCGAGATCAGCTTGTTCCAACCCTCTGCCACGGGCAGGGACACCTTCCATGAGACCAGGTTGTTCCAAGCCCTGTCCAGCCTGGCCTGGGACACTTCCAGGGATGAAGTGTCCCATCCATCTCCTTTAAAATGAAAAAAGTTTAAAAAAACAACCAAAACCACTTTGTGCAGAAAAGCTTTTTTAGCCTTCTCCTTGCTTTCCCAGAAATAATTTTGCAATCCCCAAGGCAGAGGTTTGCCTTACCTTCCTCTTCAAGCAGCTTCCCCAGAAATAATTTTGCAATCCTCAAGGCAGAGGTTTGCCTTACCTTCCTCTTCAAGCAGCTTCCAACATCCGCTGCCAAACTGCTGAAGGAAAGTGCTGCCAAGTCAGCACTCCTGACCCCACCCCACCCCACCACTGACACTCGGCCTTTGAGGGACCTTTGTGGAAGGGCAGGGTGGGGTTATCACAGAATATCACAGAATATGCCGAGTTGGAAAGCAGCACATTCACACCTCCTCCTCTGTTGACAAAGAACTTAAAAGAGACCTCTCTATACAAAATAAGTCTTTGCACTCTCCTTCAGTTCCTGCCTTGCCCGGGGCTCCCCAGCTGCCCCAGGCAGTGCTGGCAGTGCTGCCAGGAGTTTGCAGTTCCTGCTCAATCCCAGCAGGGCTGTGTAATTCAACCCTGGGTTCATGCAGCTCTTCCCCTACAAAATGCTGCAGATGCTCAAACCAGCAACATGCAGCTGCCCCATGGCTTTTCCTGGTAGTGAGCAGGGGAGGATTAGGTTGGATATCAGGAAAAATTCCTTCTCCTAAAGAATCAGGTTGCCCAGGGCGGTGGTGGGGTCCCCGTCCCTGGAGGGATTTAAAAGGTGTGTGGATGCGTCAGTTGGAAACAGGGGTTAGTGGTAGCCTTGGGGAGTGGTTGGACTCGATCTAAGAGGGCTTTTCCAGGAGAAATGATTCTATATCCAAGTGAAGCACAGAAAGTGCAGCTCAGGCCCCTTCTCTGGGGAGAGATTTGCTCTCCCCCTTCCCTGGTCCCTCTGGGCTCACCTGGCTTGCAGTGCCCATCGTTCCTCTTGTTCCAGCTCAAGCTGCCCAGACCAGGAAAGGTCCAGGTGGAAAGATGGGCATGAGGGAGCCTTGAGGTGTGGGCAGGGAGCAGCCAGCCCTGCTCCTGGAAGGGGCTGGGGCAGCTCTTCCTGTAACTGGGAGCAGTTTTTTGGCAGGAGTTGTCCTGTGGGCTGGCTCTGGAGCTTGGAGCCCTAACCCAGAGCCTGAGAAGGAGGAAAACCACAGCACCAGCTTGTTCTGCTCTCCTCCAGCTCTGCTGAGCTGGCTGCAGGCAGAGACAAATGAACTAAAAATGAGCAGGAGCTGTTCTTTTTTTTTTATGGTGGCAGTTATTCCTACTGCTGCAAACTGCATTTTTTACTACCCAGAACTTCATTTCCACCAGCATCAACTTGTGGTACTTCCCAGCAATGCTGCAGTTTGCCTGTTTGTGGGGTCTGGTGGTGTATGAGGAAAAAGGGGCACGTCAGACTGCACCTCCGAGTGCATCTATGGCTTGCAAAGAGCCCCTTTGCTAAACGGGCAGGGGACAATCGTGTTCTGAGCTGGTTCAGGCCATCTGCAGAGATTAATGTGCTCCTGGGCCACTGAGACGGTCGTTCTAAATCGAGGGCTGCGCGTAATTTGAATGCATTACCAAAGTGGAGTTCAGCTGCACCTCACTGTCAAAATGTGAGCGTATTTTACCCGTGTCAGGGCACTGGAGCATGGCCAGAGAGCCAGTGTAGTAATTTTTTGGGCACGATGTTGAGCCATATTTTATTAAGCTCCCTGTCCTACACTTCAGTGCCTGCCTGTGAGAGCTGCAGCCCAGCACCCTGCGCTCAATACGCTGCCTGTTCCAACCTCGCTGAAATCTCCTTGGAAAATTAAAGTCCCGCATTGTCCTTTTCTCCCACCTTGTGCTGTTCCTTAGCCTGAATCGCCGTGGCTTTGGTTTAATCTCATGTCAGACACCGTTCACGCGAAGGCCGAGCGGCTGAAATGTCACAACCATCAGCTTAGCGCCGTCCTCTGCAGGGGTAGCAGCACACAAATCCACCATTTCAGCTCAGTGTTCTGCTGTAAGCTGTGTTCAGCACAAATTATTTTCCTCCCCTTTCTGCCTAATGTCAGAATTTCTGCAGAACGTACAAAACAGTGCCATTTTATTCAACTTTACAACTTTCAACAGCACAAAGCAGCACGAGATCTGCTTGGGATCTCTGCAGCATCTCTGGCTGCAGGGAGCTGCCTCTGCCCTGATGTTGGAGGGAATATGCACTGTGTCACTGGCTTGGCTCCATGGACTAAATTGTAGAGTTCTCCCCAAATCCAGCTATTTTGAAGTCTGTAAGGTCAGTCTCTTTCCTAACTCAGTATTCCTTTCCTGGGGACTGTATGGACCCTATGTCTATCTGTGCAGCTGTAAAATGATGGTGTTAACTTCCCACCTCCACTTCGCTGGGATGAAAAACACCAGGGCACAGCAAGCCATCATGGTGATAATATAAATGCAAAAAACCCCACCAACCTAACAGTGAAATGTCTCCTGGCTTCTGTAAGGATAATGCAGAGGCAAGATGTAAAATATGGCACACATAAAATGTGTCATTTCCTTATAAGAGCAGAATTAATGGAGGCTATAAAATACAAATCAAAAACCACTATGGGAGACTTTTCCCAGGGAAGAATACAGGAATTCATTGGATTTAGACATGAGGAACAGCGGTTTGTGATAATAAAAGTGCTAGCAAAAAGCAAAATAAGAAATGTGTTTTCTTGCTTCTTGCATTGGTGAACTAATAAGCACAACCTCTTAAGGACAGAGCTGGCCTCTAGCACATGGAATTCTTGCTGGGTATTGCTCTCCTCTCATTTCTCAGCGGGTTGGTATTTTTTCCCTCCAGCTACATTTCACACCAATTTTTTTAAGCCCACCCCCAGCGAAGGAGATGCAAGGAGTGCTACTGCTCTGCCTGCAGCTGGAGGAATCCCTCATTGCTCACACCTCCTCAGCTGTGGGCACTGGCTCCAGGAGCACCTTCCTGCAGCTGTTGATGGTCTCATCCCCTCTCTCACAGGACCACGCGGATATCGAGTGGAAGTTTGCGCGGACGAAGCTCTGGATGAGTTACTTCGATGAAGGTGCCACTCTGCCCCCTCCTTTTAACATTGTCCCCAGTCCCAAGTCGGTCTGGTACCTTTGCAAGTGGATCCACAACCAGCTGTGCCCGGGTGACGACTCTGACGATGAACAGAAGAGGCACGAAAACCTCAAAACATTCACAGTAAGGAGCTCGCGGGTTTGTGTTTTTCATGTTTTTCATCTCTGGAGGGTGTTGTGCCTGCTCAGGATCCTGAGGGCCACGGGATCTGCAGAGGGTTGCTGGTTCATAACTTGCTCTGAGCCAGCAGGAGCTTTAAAGGCAGGACCAGACAGGTGACACCCCTGTGCCTTTCTCTTTCTAGGAACGACACGCTGACAACCTGATTCAGAATCAACATTACCAGGTAAACTCTTGGGTACATGAAGTTTTAACTTGCTGTTTCTTTCTCCGCCTCATTTTCTAATACTTCAGTTCTTGCTTGCTTCCAGGGTGTATTTTGATAGTGTAGGTCCTCTAAGAGGATTTTGCTTATCATAGATTAAAGCATTTCCTCATTGGAGGTGGATCATTCAGTAAATCTGTCCTTGCCTTTCAGCCCCTCTGAAATAGTAGAAAACTTGCAGGTCTCAGTGTGGCTGCTGAAGTCAAGGTCACATCCCCATTGCCATCTGGCTGTCAGGCCATCCTGATTCAAACTATTTCTGCAGCATTTTTACACTTTTGAATTGTTCCTCTCTTGCTCTTTTTTTGTAAAGCATCCCTAACTCAGACTGTGGCTGGGATATTCTTTTGTTTGGGACAGCTTAGGAAGGAGGAATGATTCCTTTGCTGAATCTTGCTGGTTTCATTTATCCTCAGCATGCCTGTCATCAAGTACTCATTAAACTCAACCTACAAAGGGATGAAACTTTATTAAAAACACCAGCTTCAGCCCTTGAATTCAGTGGGATGTATTATGCCAGCATGCTGGAAGAAAAAAAATCCTCCAGAATGTTAGGTGGTACGTTAGGCTCCACTGCCAAAAGCCATTAGTAATTTGTCTTACTTAAGACATCTCCTGCTTCTTGAAGAGCACTTTTATCTGAAGTTGGTGGTTAACATAATTAGTCTCCTTTGACAACTGACATATGGTGCTTTCTGGCTTCACAGCACAGCTCACGGCTACGACATTGGATCTCTTAAAAACCTCCCAGCAAAGCCTTGGTGCAGACACCGCCTTGGTGCAGACACCGCCTTCAGCTTGGTGTTGCTCAGACTTGTTTGTGAAGGGGGGGAAGTGCAGGGCAGGTTTGGAGTAGTCTCTTCCCTACACACAACATGCACAAACAGCCTCGGTGTGTTTTGGCTGGCACAGACAAATGTCCAAGCTCAAAGCACCAGTTTGCTTCTGTAAGGCCATCAGACTTTGTCCCCCTTACAAGGGACATGAACAGAGCAAAATGGAGCTTACCCGACCTAAAACATGCAGTGTAGCAAACAGGTGGCACAGAGGAGTGAAAGCCCTTGGAGAAGTCACTGAGGGTGTGATTTGGTCCTTCCAGTGCTGCTCAGGGGCAGTGCAGCCACCCTTAAAGGAGTTTCTGCCCTTGGGCAACATCCAGGCAGCTGCAGATGTGATTTGAGGTGAATGTCCATTGTCCCATGGGGTTTTGGCCTTTTGTCACATTATTTATTGCTAACAAACCCTCCTTGGCTTTCAAATACTTGATAAACCACCTTCAAGTGCCAAATTTAGCCCATCAGGATACACAGTGGGCACACATGAGATTGATAATTGTAAAAACTTTCAGCAGCTGAGATTAAAGAACTACTTGGAGAGACTACTCCAAGTTTTTTTTTCCCCAACAACTTTGACTTACACAAACCCCAGTACAAAATGTAGTTAACAACTGAGCATCCATAAGGTGGAAGCTGCATCACCGCTTCCCAAGGTTTGCTCTGCTTAAAAGGAAGCATTTTGTTTCTGCTGGTGAGTGATTTTTAGCCAGAAGAGTCAGGACAGCTGCTGTTGGCAAGAGCTCAGGGAAACGCAGCAAGAACAGAGTTTGGGCTGAGCTAGCAATTGAATCACTTGGATTGTTTCCTATTCCAGGAAGTGATAAGAAATCTTGTGAAAAGATACGTCGCAGCAATGATAAGAACTTCCAAAACCAACGAAGGTTTAACTGAAGAAAACTTCAAGGTAATTTATTATTCCACAATCATAATAATTTGCTTTATCAATTCGAACAGCCACTTGCAGAGTTTGCACTAACTTGTTAAGGTGATTTGTGATGTGTGGAAATAGGGTTATGACTGGAGCTCAGAATATATCTGATGGGCCTGTGGGGTTTTTTGGGCAGAGTGAGTTGTTATTGAGTGTCTTCCTATATGATCACCTCCCATATTTTAATATACAATGTGCTATGCAGACAAAAGCACTGGGAAAGGGTAGGAACGAAGTATGTGATTTCAGTCAACATCACGTTCCCAATCGAAATGCAGGCAGAGCCAAAGAATGGGTTGGGGTTGATGGATATTAAGAACACTCACTAGCAAAGTTAAAGTTGGGCCTATCAGCTAAACAGGACTCCTGCCATATTTCAGCAGTTTCCCCTCTTCTTTAACTCTTTTATCTGACTTTTTTGGGGGGTAGGGGGTGGGCAGAGGGGGTTGATCAACAGGGCCAGTCCCCAGCCTTTGGAGACAAAAACCTGGTAAGGTCCCCAGTTCTCAGCTCTACCAACACATCATTTTTGTGTGTCACTGGACATGGGTGTGGTGTTCTTGTGTGGTTTGGTATCAGCCACTGGCACAACTGAACTGCCCTCCCGAGGGAATGTGGTCATTCCTTCATGTCAGATAAGGCTGCTGGGAGTAACTCGTGTCTCCTCTTGCCCCAGGAATTAAAACAGGACATCTCGAGTTTCCGCTACGAAGTTCTTGACCTCTTAGGGAACAGGAAGCCCCAGAGGAGAAGTTACTCTACCAGCAGCACAGAGGTGTCCCAAAAGGACGAGACAAACGAGGACGGTGCTGGGGAAAAACCCAGAGCCAAGAGCGTGTCTTTCAATGTAGCCAACAAAAAAAAGGACTTCAATGTATCTGCTCTGATTAAAACCATGTCTGGGATCAACATGGTGGAAGAGAAGCCAAAAAGCAACGGGATCAGCAAGCGCTCCTTTGTCCGAAATGGGAACAGAGTTCAGAGACTCTCCAGCTCCAAGAAGGAGTCCTTTAAGAGACTGGGCCTGCTCTTCTCCAAGATGAACGGCCACGTCCCTGAGCCCAGCTCAGAGCCCATGTACACAATTTCAGACGGGATTATTCAGCCACACTACATGTGGAAAGACATTAAATATTCTCCGATGGACAGAGAGAGAGAAGAGAATTGTTCCAAAAGTGAAATTAACCTCAATGAGGTGGCCTACAGTGGGAACACGAGACTTACAGGACAGAGCAAGGAGTGCCCTGTGGTTTGTACCAGCTCCCTTCACTGTGCTTCCAGTATTTGTTCCTCTAACTCCAAACTTATAGACTCGTCAGAGGATGTGTTTGATTCATGGGGAGAGGCCTGTGACTTGTTTATAAACCAGTGGAAAGACGGGCAGGAGGATCATGTCACCACCCGGCTCTGAGCAAAGCTCTCTTGACTCTCACTGGAAAACTTAGCCAAGTACTGGTAATTGTTTGCTCTCATCTGGTTCAGCATCACTGTTTCCTTTCTGTCCACAGGTGAAAAAATAATGTAAACCTCCTCATGTTCTAGCCTATTTTATAGCCATCTGCACCTTTTTTAATTTACTTTCTTTACGCTCACTAATACTAAACGAATGGTTTCACCGTTTATGAGGTCACCATAAACCACAGGAATCCCTTTGGATGCAGTCTTAGTCTCCAAACCCCACAGACTTCAGGCATGCAGGTGGCTGAGGGAAGGATTTCTCCAGTGCTCCCATCATCATCCCACCCCAGCTGGGTTTCAGTGCTGCTGTCCAACACCATTGGCTCTGCATCCTGCTCAGTTTTCCTCTTCAGCACAACCAGCTGGTGAGCAGGAGGCTGAGAATCACACAGAAAATATTTTTTAAAAGGGTTTCAACCTATAACTGGGAGGTTTTTTGTTTCCTTTAAGCAATATGACTTCTGATTCTTTTGGTTGTGCTTGTTTTTTCAGGCCGCTGTATTAATATTGTAAATTGTTACTGAATATGAGACCCCTTTGATCATCTACCTGGAACATGTTTTTGTTGCTAACATATTTGCTTATTTACCTAATTTCCCTTTTGGGGAGCAGAAGGACCTTCCAATTAGGCTGACAGTGGGAGCCAGCACCTGGCCTTGCCTCCAACTTCTGTGTAGATGAACTGAAGAGAAAACAACCCAAAACAACCCTGGCTGCTTGAAATGCAAACCTCAGAGTAGTTTCTAATAGGCTGAACCAAACCCCAGCTCTAAGCCTTGCCCTTACTTTGCAATTCCTAATCTTACTTCCAGTGCTGCATTCACTTTTTGCTGCCTCTCTGACGGGTGTCAGGCTTCAGGGGGAAAATCACCCTCCCTGTGCAAGGCAGGTGCTGAGGGAGAGCATCTTCCCCGGGCCCTTGAGTGCGGAACAGCTCTGCAGGTCCTTCTCTGAGGTGCAACAAAAAGGACTGTGGCAGGAGGTGGGGTTTCCACCTTTTATTTCCCCAGCTGTGGGAGTGTCTGGACAGGGCTTAGCACTGTCACCACTGTTGTCCCAGGGAGCATCAGAGAGGTGGAAAAAGACAACCCCATCAAGGGCAAGATGGCTGAATTCTTAACAGTGGTTTTTAGGCGGTTTTATTTTTAATTTTTTAACAATGGGATACTTGAACTTTCTTCTGCAGTGTTGCTGAGAAACACAGGTGATTGGCACCCAGCACCACCTCAGAGCTGTTCTTGGTGCAGGGCTCTGCTCCCAGGAGGGGTGATGTGAGCTGCAGCATTTCCCCAGGGTGGCTGCCAGCGATCACCTCACCTGGGAGCGGGGTTGTGAATTGCCTCTGGAAGAACATAATGCTGGAAAACCCACATCCGCCACTGGAGCAGGGCAGATTTCACCAGCAAGGGGCATGAGCAGCTCTGCTGGCAACACAGAGGGATGAGAGATGCTGGGACACCTTCAGCTGGATACTCTGCCCGAGTTTTAAATGTGGCTCCCTCCTCTTGTGAGGGAAAACTCCTCTTGTGGGGCTTTTCCTTTGTCCAGTTTCACTCAGAAAGTCTAATGGAGCACAGAGAGAAGTGTGAGTGATGCAGCAGCTCCGGGGGCAGAGCTGCTCATGGAAGCTCATGGAAGTGTTCAGGGCAGACCTCAAGGTGGAGACTGTGGCTCCAGGCCAGCCCTGGTGTCGAGAAAAATCAGCATCGAGGAGCAGAGACTCAAAGTCGTTTCTGTATTCCTGGCTTGTAATGACACCAGTCTTGTTACCAGCAGGCAGTGTAAAACCCCAAATATTTAAGCCTCTGGATGTGTTAGTTAAGGCAGAGTGAAAGGCATTTTTGTATCAACAGATTTCAGGCTTTCACACTAATTGCAGGGTTAGAGTTGTCTTTGAAAGCTGCATTTCCTCTTCCTTCATGGAAGGCTGAGCAAACTGACATTGGTGGTACACGAGGAGACTTGCAAAATCCACGGGTGGGGAGCAGCTTGCTGATCATTCCATGAGGAAATCCAGCACCCCTGGCTGAAGGAGCAAATCCATTGGCATGGGAGAGCTTGAACCCACCAAAGCAATGCTCACAATGAAATCCCCACAGGGCACTGAAGCAAACTGAGCACATTTCTGCAAAGATAAACAGTAGCAGGAGCTGCTCCAGAGGGGTGAACTCGAATCCTTTGATGCCTCACCTAACCCACACTGCAGCCTATGAACTCTACTTGACGTGGGGCCAGCAAATCTTTGTGGTATTTCCCGGGTAAGGAGTAAGAATGAAAACAATTCGAGTGCAGTTATGCAGATTACATCAACTGGGCTTGAAACCGGGCCAGAAGCAGGGTTTGTATCCTTGGACAGCGGAAAGGCTTTTAAATGTTCCATGAGAACAAGCACACAGCCGCTGGTGACGCTCACGTTGTGTCACTGGAATGCATTACCAGGTACAAGCAACGCAAAGAAACGGAATGGACTCCGCAGTGCTGCCCCCAAAAAAGTAAAAATCCCTTCCCTGCAGCCTGTGTGAGTCACGCTCCCCTGCTGTGTCCCGAAAGGGCAGGGCGAGGAGCTGCCACATCCAGGGATGGCAGATCTGCACACCCCCAGTGCTGTGCTGAGGGGGGAGATGCTTCACGTGGCTCCTTGGCTGGGGCTCCCCTGGGCTTTGTTGCATGACTGAGATCTTTCCTTGCTCCCAGCTACGAGCCAGTCTGAGCTGACTTTGGAATTCAGCACAAATATTTGATTTGGCTGTGATTAATACACATGTCCAGGAGTTTGCAAAACTCAAATTGGTCCCCCAAAAGGCAAAATTCTCTTTGATTGCATCTATGCATCCCTGTTGATAGCAATAGACTTTGGAGCAGCTGGTGAATTATTATTATGCTAAAACAGGAGCTTCAGGGGAGCGAAATTGAAGTAGCTTCTGAAAAATACATTTGATAAAAAAAAAAAACAACCCAGGTTTTGCTTAATTCACTTGCAGTCACAGTATTTGGGACCTCACCAATATTTTTCTGCTTTCAGTTGCTCAAAAAGAAAATATGTTTCAGTGAAAGTTATTCTTTCCTTCAGAGAAGTCAGTGAATGATCCCTGTGCTGTCTCTGCAAGGACCAGGGTAGGAGCTGATGGGACACTGAGTTTCTCCTGTGAGGAGTTAAACTTCTCCTGGGCTCAGCTGGTTCACACCTGGCCTTTATTCTGTGGGCTTCAGGAATGATCCCTGTATGTATGCAAGGAGTTTGGAATTAGGAGTAACAGAGATCTCAACCACTTGCCCTTTCTTAGGTTTCTTGCTCTTGAAGTTGCATTTTGTTCTCACCTCCCATCCCAATGTTGTTTTCACCTGGCTTTTTAAAGCAGCACATCTGCAAATGGTCATGGAATTACGGAATGGTTTGGGTTGGAAGGGACCTCTAAGTTCTTGTTCCAATGCCCCTTGCATGGGCAGGGACACCTTCCACGAGGCCAGGTTGCTCCAGGCCCTGTCCTTGGACACTTCCAGGGATGGGGCACCATCACCAGTTAAGAAGTTAATAAATAACATCCAGGGTTAAGAATTTAATAGAGCTGGGAGGTGTTTGCACTCAGGTCAGAGATTACCTAAATTGCTTCAGAAACAAGAAATTAACTGAAATACCTGTGCAGGTTATTTGGGTAACTGCATTTGTACATCGCTCACTGGCTGGTAAATATGTAAATACTCCCGTGTTTGTACCCGTGTCCCCTCAGAGGAAGCACGGGCAGTGTCAGAGCCAGGAGGGAGCTCAGCTCCACTCCCTGCTCTGCCTCTGCCTCCACCGTGACCTTGGGCAAGTCACTCAGCCTCTCCAATGCCTCAGTTTCCCCATCTGTAAAATAGGGATAATAATACTTACCTACCTCGCAGGGGGGGTTAGTTCATTATTGATAAGCACTTTCAAGTTTAAAGGCGCTATATACAGTACGTAGTTAATATTGGTAGCAGTAGGATGTACTTTTATTTTCTTACAACTAATTCAGGTTAGGATTTAACTGTATGTCTGTTACGATAATTTTCCATGTAGGAAACTCGCATGGTTTCCCCATGAAGGGAATTTAGGGGACTTCTGCAGTAGACAGAGAGCAGGAGCAGCATACCCTGGAAGCCTAAATTCTGCCACCTTTGCTTTTGTGATTTATGCCTCACCCTTAATGTCACCTTCCTGTATTTGTGTTCCATCCCTTTCTTGACCCTCCACGTACCATGGTTTTTAGCAGAAACAGCCACTGTAAATATTAAGAATATTTAAATAAATATATTAATGTATGAATATAAAACCTTACCTTTTAAAGAGGGTAAAATTGGTTGGTACAACAGAACTCTAAGCGTGGGAGGGGCTCCACAGGCAGCCCAGCACTGGCGCACACCGGGGGAGGGCTGTAGGAAAATTTCCATCATCACCTCTGTAATAATCACTTTTTACCCCATCACTGGCAAGGATGGGTCACCTGGGTGTCACAGGAGGGCAAAGGGAGGCTGTGACTGGAGCAGGGTGGCCCTGCTGCCGCAGGAGAGGGGAAGGCAGCTCCCGTTCACCCACCCCAGGCCAACACTGCGGCTGCTGGAGGAGCCTGGACAGCTGGAAACTGCCCCCTGCATCCCTGGGAGAGGGCTTCTCACTCAGATTCCTCTGTACAATGTGCTTTCTTTAGTGTTCACTCTGGATAAAGGCCTTTGGTTTGGGCAAGAGGAGCTCTAAGAAGGGACGGGCAGGGTAAGGGCACTCTGAGCTCCCTGCCAGGGACAGGAGCACTTGCAGGTCCCTGCCCTGGGGACCTGGATGTTGCTGACAGTGCAAGCAGGGCTGTCTGGGCAGTCAGGAACAGTGTAAGCAAGGATCTGAATTACCTCTGGGTTTTCTAGCAGCTGGAAGCCACACGAGCACCCACTGCTCTCACACCACCACGTACTTGTCCCACTTCCCTTCCCAGCTTTGCTTTGGTGTTGCTGCTTTCCTTTTCAAAAGGCCAAAATCCCAAAGAAAAGCATATTTCAGTTAACCAGGAGGAGGTTCAGTGTTGGTTGAACTCCTGGCTGAGTTCCCCTTTAACCATTTAACTCGTCCTGCAGTGTCTAATCCTGTCCCCCAGACAGAGTTCAGCCTCAGAGGCTGATTCCCAAGGGAACAGGAACCCCCTCCCACCTCTGCTGCAATTCCACACACAGAATGGCAAAAAATAAGCAAAAACATCCAAAGCACCAGGGCTGCCTTGAGTTAATGAAAGTTGTTACTGAACTGAGAACTCTTGGAGGTATTTTTGGGATGGATGTGCTGCAGGAACCTTTTCCTCACAAGAGAGACTTCCAGACCCTCTGGCACAGCAGCCCCAGCTGAGGGAGGGGCCAGGGCTGGTCACACCTTCCCAGGTGGGCTGGAAGCATCAGGCACTCTAATTAATTGTCATGGTAAAATTAATTGGAATCAGCGAGACTGTGGTGGATAATAAATCCACTCAGTGGAGAAGCATCTAAAATAAACTGTCCCCCAACAGAACCTGCAGTTTGCAGTGAATGTGTGACTTGAAGCAGCTATAGAGTCGCTCCCTTACTGGATTTTTTTTGAGGAGATAGAGAATACTCTGGGCTAGCCACATCAGCATTTTCCCTAAACATTTAATAATTGGATTAAATTTCATTTTCACACTTCTTTCCCCATTTCAGGCCCTTTTTACAGAAGAGTAATTTCTATATTATTCTTGTAACTGCCTCCACCCAGACCAACTACTGCTCTGGAGGTAATTCCTGACCAAGAACCATTGTTTCAAAAAGAAAACATGTTTCCTCTAAAGAAATATACTTAAAAGGCAAAAGCTTTTGATTCTTATCTTCCAACCCTTTGATAGCATTTTGTGCTTCAGGGAAACACTTTGACCTGCTCTGGTTTTCCTAAGGTGTGCAAAGCAAAGCAAAACCCCCAACCACCATAGCAATAGAGCTCAAACCACCCACAGTTTTAGAAGCCAGCGCATTCCTGACATCCAGAATCATGGTTTGGGTGGGAAGAGACCTCTGGAGATGCAGTCCAGCCCTGTGCCAACGGGGGGTCTCCTGCCAGACCCTCCTCCATCAATACCCACCCAGTCCGGACACCAGTGCAGCCTGTCCCCCCCGCTGCCCCATCCCTGCTCAGCATGGCTCATTCTGGGGATTTTGTTTCTTTCCCCCTCCCACTGAAATCATTTCCAGCTCAGCAGCACCTCCCGAGGCAGCAGAGATGCGGTGCTCAGGGCTCAGCCGTGCCCCATGCAGGAGCTGACAGAACACTGTGATACCTTTAGCCAACAGAGTGAGAGGCCTTTTGACTATAAATAGCTGTTTTTCAGCAAGGGGGGCACTTGGGGGTCTAGCTATTTTTCTGGGTATTGTACAGTTATTTAAAAACTACTGAAGGTGTTTATAAGGCAGGTCTGGGCTAAGGATTTTGAGAAGCAAAAAGACAGTAGCAGATGCTTAAGTATTCTATTTTCTATATGGGAGCCCTGGAGACCCGGGCTGACTCTGAAAACAGCTTTTTTAGCAATCAAGTTTTATTGTCAAATTAAATCCTCATTAATAAAAAAAGCAACCACAGAAACAGCCTTCACACCCCAGCATATTTTAAAATGCTGCTTTATTTCATGGAATAAAAAAGGTGAGGCTTCCCCTCCACACCTTTTTTTTTTTTGTTTTAGTTTTGCTCAAAAACTCAAAGGCCTTTTCCAGGCAAAAGAGCTTTTAGATGTTGTAAGAATTTTGTGTATGCAAAGACAGAATGGGGACCTCAGAATCTGCCAGTTGAGTGGTAATAGCCACCCCTGGAGAAAAGGGGGAGAAAAGGGCAAGAGCAAAAAGCAAAAACAGATGCTTAGTTTTATGTACTTTTCTACTTGCATCTCTTCCATCTGTAGTGCAGACTCCATGTCAGACCCTCATATAACCTGTACAAAATGAAACAATGTACATAACAAATAAAATTATTTATTTTATGTGTATTTTTAGCTTAACTGTAAACTGAAAAAAAAAAATAATAAAAAGCATTTAATTTTTTTCCCAAAAATGTAAGCCTATTGAAAAATCAAGGTGTTTCTACCTTTTCAGATGTAACATTTCCAGCTGCCTATTGATAATAAACATTTATGAACAGCAACAGATCTGACATTTTAGAGTTTTTAAAAAACAAGTTCAGCACAGACTTCTCAAGGGCTGTCGGTGCTCAGAGGAGCACTGAAGGGCTCTGATTCTGTAGAGAATTTATTGGTATTTTCATTAAAAAAGACATCTCACAGTCCTGCTTACCTCCAGTGAAGTTGGTCACCCAGATTTGAGCAAGAACTGAACACCACCTGGCTGGGGAAAAAAATCCCCAAACAACCCCAAAATATTCATTATATCTTGGCTACAACAGAAAATAGCAACCCCCTAGAAGTGTTGGTAAATAAAAGGCACCACATGAATGCAATTACTCCTGCACAGAAAAGTCTAAGTAAGTGTAATTTCATTTTCATTTGCTCCCCAAAGATATCCTCAGACCAGCACAACTGCATTGGCCAGACAATTAGCAATACAGCTAATAGTGTAAGAGAGTCATTAAGTAAAGACTTACAACTGTATTAACATAATTTGCTCATGGAAAGCTGTCCTCCAGCAAATCTCGTTAAAATCCTGGAGATACATTTCAAAAAATTTCCATCTCTGACCAGAGGCTTTTGGTCAAGACTCCAGTAAAATAAGAGTTTCCACAAGTTAAACAATGGCAATGTCCCTTTCCTTGGAATGCAGAAGATTCCTGCACAAGGGAGGCAATGTGGACACACACACAAATTAACGCTGACCGTGGCACAAGCTGTACAAAATCCAGGACCACAGGGATCCACAGGTGCAGAAATTTAAATACTCACATAAAACCAAAAGGCTACACCAGTTTAAAGAGAGGAGGATCTTTTGCAGGTGGATTTGCACGTTCCCACTCACTCAGAAAGACAAAAAGTCAGAGTTAAGGCACAGTGAATCCCCAGTTGTGCTTCTTATTCCAGAAACAGGGACTGAATTTCACCTGACAGGGATTTCCACCCCTTCCATGTCCCTACAAAGCCAGGGAGAGACTCAGCACTGGAGCAGATTGCCCAGAGGGGGTGTGGGGTGTTCCTCACTGGAGATATTCCAGAACCACCTGGACACAATCCTGTGCCCTGTGCTCTGGGATGTCCCTGCCTGAGCAGGGAAATGGGAGCAGATCCCTCCCAACCTGACCCATTCTGTGGAGAAGCTTTGCAGTAAATTTTCTCTCTTCTTGCACTTCCTGAAAAGTTATACAAATCACACGTTCATATAATCACCAGAAGCATAAAAAGAAACAATTTTTGCTTTCAACTATTACAAATATTAACAAAGTACTGGTTTAAACAGAAACCATGTGTCTACAATGGATTGGAAAATTAAAAAGGGGAGGGTAGGGAACAGGAAAGAAACACGAAAGGATAGAGTTGGATAGTCCATTCATTTTATTATTAGAGGATATTCCACGTTCTCATAGAAGTCCATTTTCTCTAACCCAACAAAGCCAAGAATTCATCACAGCTGTGAGCACAGACTGACTCTTACCTTGGGCCACAGGCACCCCAAAGCTTGTGGCAAAGTGCTCACCTGCTCCAGGGAAGGTGAGATTTAGCATCTGGAATAAAAGCATTGCCATAAACAGAGCCCAAGAGATAAAAACACCCTGTCAGGCCTCAGGCACCTGTTCTGGGCTGCAGATCACCCCACCTTCAGGGAGGACTGGGCTGCAGCCGGTGCCTGGAACGTGCTCTGAGCCTGTGGCTGAGCTGTTTCCTACGTGCTGCAGCTCAGCTGGCTGTGAAATCTGGTGAGCAGCAGTGACTAGGAGCTTCTAGATACAGGCCTGCCCTGCAAAATTTAATCTCTGATCTTATTTCAAAGCTATAAAGTCCTGGTTCAACGATTTTATCTTCCTCCCTTATGAAAAAAGCAGTTCCTTGGAATTCTGGGTCTGGCTTTATATGTTGAGTATCTTCCATATATAATGCAGCCTTTGAGGGTGTAATTTTATAAAAGAAAAAGGTATCCCAGCAGCACTGCCGAGAGAAATGGAACCTAAGAGTGACATAAAAAAAGCCAACGGAGCTAGAAAAACAACTTTTGGTAGGAATTGGTTTGGTTACGTGGCCGAGGGGAAAACAGCACAGGAGCACGGGCAGGAGATTACGCAGCGGGCCAGTGCTGCTGGCAGGCAGGAGCAGCACGGTCTCTCTCCACAATATTTATAATTATCTTCAATAACAGATGGATCTGACATTCCAGAGACATCAGAGAGACGCCATCAGCAGTGCTGCAGTGGCTGTCAATGCAGGAGTGGTGCTGCAGCTCTGCCAGCCCGGCTGGCACGGGGCACGGGCTGGGCACAGCCCTCGGGGTGACACAGCGGCTCTGCCACACACCGGGCTCGGGACTGGCTGTGCTCTGAGATAACAGAGCCACTCTGGAGTCTGGCAAACACAGCAGCAAACACAGACTGCAGCCTGCTCCTGCTGAGGGCAGCACGGTCTGCAGCACTTTAGAGACTGAAACAGTCACACAAGAAGCTGCACCCCAGAGCACAAAAACTGGGCTTGGTCACTGCTTTGTGCATCCTGCAGGTTCAGAAGAATCACAGAATCACTGAGTTTGGAAAAGACCCGCAAGACTGAGTCCAACCTGTGAGTGATCCCCACTTTGTCACCAGCCCAGAGCACCGAGTGCCACATCCAGGCCTTCCTTGGACACCTCCAGGGATGGGGACTCCAAACCTTCCTGGGCAGCCCCTTGCAATGTGTAACAACCTTTTCCACAACGAAATTCTCCCTGACGTCCAGCCTGAGCCTCCCTGGCACAGCTTGGGCAGTGTCCTCTGTCAGTAAGGAGAGGCTTGGCTCTGGGGCTCACATGGAGGGAGGGCACCCCATGGTGCTGCCCGTTCACGGAGCCTTCCAGCACAGCCTTCAGGGGCTGATTGAATTTGAGCCTCTGCCTTTCATCTGTAAAAACACAGTGAAGAAAAGGAGGTGGCAAGCATGACTAGTGAAAACTTGGCTGCACAACTGTTCTGTTCTCCCTTTGCAAGGCTGAAAAGCCATCCATGAAAAAAATAAACAAAAAAAAACCATTCCAGGCTCAAATCTTTGCTTAAAAAATTCAGTGTTAGGCATCATGATTCAAAAAGTCCAATAAGGAACAAAACCAAAATTTAAAAACATTGATCTGCAGAAAAAAATAATTCCAAATAGAAATCAATACTCATGGATTTTTTCATCCTTCTAACTACAGAAAATATGGTTATGGCTTCAAGCTATATCCCAATACTCCTGTTCACAGCAATTTTGCTGAGCATGAAAAACCCAGAGCACTGGGCTGGTACCAAACAGTAACAGCAATAATCAAACTAAAACATGTGCCAAACAGGTCTGGAAAACCACCAGGCTCATACTGGGTTCTCCACCAAAAAAAAAGACCCTGAGCCCACATCTTGAAATGTGCACAAACAACAACAAAAAAATCTCAAACCAAGCCCCAGAACTCGGTGTAATTTTGATGTGAATTATCCTACAGCCCCTGAAAAGGCTGATTAGCCACAAAGCCAGAAATATTGTTGGTACAGGGATGCTGCAGCCAGAGCTGAGGAAAGGGCTGAAGCACAAAGCAGGGCAGCTGTGGCTGAGGCAGAGCTGTGGCTTTTTTGGCAGCTGTTTCACTCAAGTGCTGCAGAGCTGCTGTAGTGCAACACAACTCTGGGAAACAGAATGGAAATAAAAGACTCCAGCAATCACTTAAATATCTGTACCATTCCAAGCTCTTTTGCTGTTAATAAAGAGGTGGCATTTCCTATCCATGGAGAGCATTCATCAGCCAGCTCCAGGACACGCTGCTAACTGCTCCCCACAGCCCCTGCTTGCTGGTTCAAAACACTGATTTTGAGCCTTAACAGCCCTGGCAAAAAATCCATAAAATGAGTCACAGAGGTACCTCTGTAGATCAAATCCATAAATAAGTTAACTGGCCACATATGACATGTTATTATATCAATTAAAGTAATTTTCACATATATCAAAGTGGTCAACAATGCCACAACAGCCACAATAATCCAGGTACTAGAGAGGTAAGCAAAAGCATGCCAAAACCAGGACTCTCTACCAGAATTATCAGCTTTTCCAATTAAAAAAAAAAAAAAAAAAGCTGACTTCTGGAGACAGACTAATACTGGAAGATAAAACACCAACACTTTGCTGTGATAACCATGTGTGTAGAAAAAAGCAAGGCTGCCTCAGTGACAGGGAAAGAAAGGAGGCATAATTCATAAATAAAGCCTGAAAGGGGAAGATATTCCCTTCAGTGCTTGACAGCCACTGCTTGGGATGTGACAGATGGCACCTGAGACTGAGGTGGGAACACACTCCATGACTCCAGCATGGAGATTGTGCTTCTTAGGTCAGTGCCACTTCAAAGTTCATAAAATGAATCACAGGCTTTACTGGCTACTTTAAGAGGTCAGGCTAGTGAATGCTTCTTCAGAGAAAGAAAAAACAAACCCTCATGGTATTTTCTCCAAAAAACGTCTGTGCAAGTCAAGTGCTCCTCCAGAGGCAGAAACACAAAGGCCGCCCATTACTCCATAAATAATTTTGTGTAAATGTTTTGTTTTAAAAACAGCACAGCAGCTTGAAATCAAATTAGCTATTCAGGGGTCATTGTCATCTTGCTGTGACTTTTTACCTGGCTGCTCCATCTTGAAAAGCCATTATTAAATTGTCAAATTAAATGCACAGCAATTAAAAATTGGAGGAGACAAACTAAAAGCTGAGCTTGCAGCCCTCCTACTACAGAGCTTTGTTATCAACACCAACAGTGCTGCATGAATTTTAGACAATCGTAACAAGTCACTTGTCCCTACTATGTTTTTGCTTCCAGGGTTATTTAAAAGGGATACCAAAGGAAATACAATTTTTTCCCCTTCCCGTTCTGCAGTTAATCTCTTTTTCACCACCACCCAGCTATACACAAAGGAAAATTAAAAAAGAAAATCACTGAACAGTAGCTGGAGGCCAATAGAGTTGATTTAGATTTTGTGCAATGGCAATTGTGCCAGGCTGAAGCCACTGACTTCATCTCCTTAACCAGGACAGGCTATGTTTGGATGTGGAGGACTCAAATTTCCTACAAGATCTGGCAGCCATGGCTTTCAGCAACAGAGAGATTCAAACGCTGAAGTCATGTGAAGTCAGGAATATTTGTGAAGGGTCTTTACTGTTTTCCAGAGCCTGCAGCACTGAGCTGGCAGAACCCACACTGTCCCAGCACAGGGCTGAGACAGCAGAAGGGCCCAGGGCTGCACATTTGTATATCCTTTGTTCAGAACTTACTGGTGAAATAGGAAAAGCAGTGTCATCATCTCCTTCAATGTCACAGAAAGTTGGTGTCTTTTGGCCCTGAAGGCTCCCCCTCAGTGCCTGCTGGAGCAATGTTTGGTACAAGAGGTTTGTAGTCACTGACCAGGACCTGGAGAAGTTGTCACAGCTCCAACAGCCTCTCCTTCCTGGGCTGGGGTAGAATGCTATTTGTTGTGCCTGACTTTAGAGGGGAAAAGGTGCAATTACCAGGAACTATTCCATTTTCAAGCTGAAAGTTTTTGCTACTTCCTCACAGAAGGCTGGAGCAGCCTTGTCCCACACAACCACATTTCTTCAGTCCAGGCTGTGCGACAGCTAATTGTGAGGAACATTGCCTGCCAGTGATAAATGACCACTCATTTTTATGTGTTCAATGCTTTTATTTCGTGCTGTCAGTGCAAATTAACCACCACCATATCTGCAACAGCTTTCAAAACAAACAAACAAACAAAAACTTTACAAATATACAACAATACACAACAGATCAAAACATTATTCTTACACTTCCACAGCCATAAAACCTACGCACTATGAAGTCAGACAGAAGAAATACACCTATTACAAATAGGTGACCACTAGAGGCAAAGCAGCTTTGTCTTGTGAAATCTGAGAAAGTCAACTTATTTAAATATTATTATCCCCCTCTAATGACCCTGTGCCCAGTGTTTACCTGAGTTGTAAGGGGAGCCTGATTCAGTGCTTCAGCAAGAACCAGGTGTGTAAGTGTTCAGTGCAAGCCCTCAGACACACACTACACGTGCCTTTAGTGACAGCATGTTTCCTCACATACTCTCTGTACTCACATCCAAGCTGTTCCCTGCACTACAGTCCTTTTCTCCTATGCTTTCCTAATCAACTAAAGCAACATCTTGTCATCTATCAGTAGCATAAACCTAAAGAGAAACACGAAATTTGAACACAGCTTGATCAAATGACTCAACCCTCTAAGAGAGGATAACATTTACAAAATAGTATTAACAAGAGCTGGCAAACAAGAAACGAGAACCCAAGAGGGAGCCTGCAGCTCCCAGATTTACATTCCCTGAGGTGCATCAGGAGGTGCAGGGTTAGGGGAGGCCATGTAGCCGACCTGGGGTGGTGCTCCTGCACTCCCAGCCTTAGCCACTGGTGGGGAATTTCCATGGGGAGGATTTACTGGATGCCAGACACCAATGTAGCGATAGGCAGGAACCACAGAGTCAAAGCCAGGCAGAGGCTGCTGGCTGAAGGGGTCTGGCACCACTGGGTAATACACTGGCCCATAGGACAGGGGTGGAGGCTCTGTGTTTTGGAAGTTACCTTAAAAAAACAGAACAAAAAGCACATTCACACACTTTAGCCACATTTATGGCCTTTTTATGCAGGCTGTCACGACCATGAAGACAGCATTACTCAAATACAAACCATTTGCTGATGCTTCCAAGGGAACCTGGTGGACTTCAGCTTGCCCAGCATCAGGGAAGAGCTGAGGCACTGGCTGATCCAGGACAGGAGCTGGCTCAGCATATGCTGGGTAAACTTCTACTGGAGATGGAGGCAGCACTGGCTGCACATACATCATGGAGGGCCAACAGCTCTGATGGCAATACTTGGAGGAAAGGGAAAAACATGGTCATGCACACAGCCACATACTCGCCATCCCTCCTCCAAACCACTACTACTTTCAGATCTAAAGTTAGGAAAAAGTGCCTTTTTTCCCTTCCTAGCCCTTTAAGAAAGTTAAATAAACAAAAAACCCATCTAACCAATACATCCCACCAGGAAAGATAGTGCAACACCTGCAACAACAGCCACACTGCTGTTGTGTCAAAAGTCTTTACAGAGAAAAAAATACTCCCACTTACTAACTTTGTCATATTCAAAGGTTTTTTCTATTTCTTCAATGGAAGCTCACGTTGTTTTTTTTTTACTTCCTTGAGCACTGACACTGCATTTGACTACTGCTACAGAGAACTCTTCAGCAGAGCAAGTTTCCAGAACACAGAAATGGTGCTAACCAGTCTGAGCACAGCTGCACAAGTCCTAGGAGACTCCATCCACACCTCTCTAAATAGTCTTTGATGTCTTATCTAAGTACACAAATTCTCTTAAGAATGGCTCAGATTCCTCCCCTTTTCTTCATAAGAAGAATATTTATCCACCATCAAAAAAAAAAAAAGTAAACTACCAAAAGTAAAACCAAAAAACCACCACCACAACCCACAGTAAAACAGTTAATATGGTGTACTTGACATTTTGAGTTAGAACTTCACTTCCCCGAGCCATGCTTTAACCTCCACCAAGAAAGTCTCTCTGTATGAATAGCCCAGTGCACAGAATGCACATTTAGGACACTTGGAAGTTTTGAATACATCAGTACATTTGTCAAGAAACCCAGCAGTTTTTACAGGCAATTTGCTATGCTCATTTTGAAAGCACTTACTTGCAATCCCATATTAAAATAATACCGCAAGACCTTTGTATCTGAAATTAAAGGATATGACATTAAAGAGCAGAGGAATAGAAACCAAGAAGCAAAAGCAACTTACACACATTAAGAACATTTTATTTTAAGTTACTCTTAATGAATAACAGTATTTCAGCACTACTTTTCCTTTAAAACTTCAAGGATAAAGAATGTATCTTGAATTTAAATAGTTGTTAAACTAATTTTATCTTTTTAACTAAATCCAGTTACATATTTATGCAATAGCAGAGCACTTATTTGACCAACTTATTGTTTAATTCAATGACTACATTAGCTTTAATTTTGGTTTATTCATCTTTATTACTCAAGTGATAACTGTAAGTGTTGTTACAAGCCCCCACTGTCTAAGCAACTAGGACTTAACACAGAGCAATCCTAAGACCTTCTCACCTTATTTTGGGGCCCCCCAACTGTTACATGAAGGCAGGAATAAGGAATATATTCCTTCCTCACAAGGCTACTCAGCTCCCTGCTTTCTTGCAGAGAATCTTTTACTTTTGTCTCCCTTGTACCGAACCATTTGTCCCCAGCCAAGTAAATGACGTGCTGGGAAACTCTCCCAGGTGTGTGAAGGAACTTTGTAACCTCCGTCCAAATGCAACAGGGTTTTGAACATAGAAACATATTTCCAACTGGCCAAGAACTGCGAAGGAGCTTTAAACCTTTAAAGCCGACCCACTGAAAGAAAAAAAAAAAAAAACAAACCAAAGAAAACCGGTGTGTGTTTAATCCCATGATGCAGTTCTGGAAGCATGCATGAGAAAAACTGATTTCTTAGATTCCAATACAGATTTACTTTAAAGGCTCAGGAAGAGCAAGTGACCTATTCCACAGCACAGACTTTGAGCTCCCAGCTGTGCTAAAGCCAAGGGAAAGCAGGGGGACAACTCAGAAGGAGCCACTAAGGAATTGAACTTAGCAACACCGCCAGGGTAACCATATATTCCATCTTCATAAACACCCACCCTCCCCCAGACCAGGCCTTCCCCTGTCCACCCACCTCCCACATCTTTCCCAGCCCTGCTCTCTCTGGCACTTTGTGTTGTGTTTTGCTGCAGGAGGAACAGAACCAGCAAAGCAAAGCCCAGCCTGAAAATGCACAAGGATTTGTTCCTTTGTCACTGCTGCCAATTCTCAGTTCTTTTACTGTTCAGCACATCTATCAGGGCAACAGTCCATGCAGCTGTTTTAGGAAATGCACACAGATCCTTCCTTACTTAGTCCTGGAAGTGTTGGTGGTCTGGCTGTAACACTGACCACAGCCAGTAAAACAGTAAAAATAACCCAAAGGCTTACACAAACTTTTTAGTATCTAGCTGAAATTCCATCTACATCTGGAAAAAGCTGGTGTTTTTTTAAAAAATCCAATTTTGTTCTTCAATTGTTTATGCAAATCTATGCAAAGCAAGCATTAAGAGCTGAATGAAACAGCTGCTTCCATCACAGTGATAACAGTACAAAGGAACTGCTGGGAGACTGAAGTGACAAACTGACACTGGAAATACAGATGTCTGTGGAATGCTGGAACAGGAGCCAGGACAGGAGGAGGCCAGTTTTTGTTTATATTCTTCTTTTAGATGTCTGGAAATCAAATCCATCTTCAATAAAACGTGACAACCTTATGAAGCAACAGTTAAGCCAAAGAAAGTTACCCATCCTGACATGAAAATATAAAGACCATGCTAACTCCTGATAAAAATCTCATCTCCTGATAAGAGTTTTTACTGTGCTGATGGGAAGCTCTGGCCAGTACTGAACATAGTAATATTAAGCAGGCTTGTATCAACAGCTCCTTCAAATACAAGGCACCAGGCAAAGGCAGACACCTGAAGTCACTGTATTATTAAACACACTTGACAAGTCCTAAATGCCATTAAAACAAGACACAAGACACCATGAAAACTGGAACAAAAGCAGATCCAAGTAATGCTAGAGCCCACAGCAGGATTTTCTCCCAGCTCCAGGACTTCAGTGTGCTGACAACTCCTGCTCCCCATCTATACCAGGCCTGGTGTTTTCAGCAAAGCACCCAGAACTCCAGATCAAGCACACCCTGCCCTACTCCAAACCTGCTGGGTTTCTTAACTTCCAGGCCATTTATACTCCAGCAGTGTAACATACATGCTACATGCAATTCCTTATTAACTAGCAACCTTTAAAATTCCTACAGTCTGTGCCAAAAAGGACAAGGCCAATACCATGTGGACTGGCTCAGCTGAAGAGCTCCAGGCAGTGTCTGGAGAGGTTATTAATCCATATCCACTCCAGATTCTTGTCAGCACACTTAACACCCAATTCTCCCAAGTGGGGAAAGCCTCAGTTAAGGGCATCCAACTAGAGCTGGAAAGCAGGAACTCTGATGTGTGCATGGGATCAGTCAGAGTGAGGGTACAACAGCAGGGAAGGGGAAACAGAACAGCCAAGATGAACAAATCTTGGGTTTGAGGGCACAGGTGAGACAGCAGAGGAACTGCAGAGCACGGCAGCAGTGCCTGTGGAATCAGCAGGCTTGGGCTCTGCACTCTCACTGCTGAACAGCTGAAGGGGCCTTAAACACTGTCCCAGCTGATGGCAGTGTGTGTGACAAAGCCACACACCCAGGGAACAGGCTGACCCTACACCTCAGCCCTGTTTGTAAAACCACTGAATTACATCTTGGAGCCATAAAGGAAAATCACTAAAGTATCCCACTGACCTGTGCAGCAGCACAACTTATAAATACACAATTCCTACTTCAATCAGTTATCAAAAAAGTGATTACCCTGCCACAAACAAGTATGATATAGGCTAAGCACCCTCTCCCTAGGCTTTCATTTATTTAGGGTGCTGTCTAGAGCTGCAAAAATCACATATTTGAGTCAGATACAAACTTTCTGTTCAAAACTGGGACTGAAAATGTTTTAGCATAAGTATCTATAATATTATTTCTCACTCCCTGCAAGTTGCAAAGAGCCATTTCTTCTCACTATGTATTCTCACTTGGTGTTCTGTTAAGCTTCCAAGGAGAACATAAGTCAGAAGTGTGTGCTGGAGAGCAGCAGGAGTAAAAGCACAAAACACCATCATTACCTCGAGGCAGATCACTGCCACTGGGATCACAAGAGTAAGCTGGAAGAACAGCACCAGCTTCTCCCACCTCACTCACTGGGGGAAGAGGAGCTGAATAAATTGGGACTGGCACCGAAGAAACTGCTACAATTGGAAGGAAACAAATGTCACCCAAAAAGTCAACTTTGCCATGGCATGTCATACATATTTAGTATGTACTGTGACACCTCAGTGCCCCTAAATACAGGCTCTAACAACATTCTGTTCAGCAATCACTTTGAAAGGTGTCCAGAAGAAATTTTAAAACTAGATGGGAAGGTTTCAATCTCTCAAGCCTTAATTGCATTTCTATCTGCAAGCTGTATATCACAGTTAAAGAAAAAAAAGTCTTTTTCAATAATTTCTTCCTTTTTTATAAGGCAGGCCAGGCTTCTCTTACATAATTGTCTGTCCTAGAACAGCAGAGAACAGACGAATCACTTCAAGTCATCAGAAGAGTGACAGTAAGCTCATGAAAACAAGGGAAGGTTCAAGACATGTCAGGACAAAAATCTTCTGGACAGACAACTGTTAAATATTCATTTAGGTGGCCCACACCTCTAACACAGCAGCAGGCTGGCACCAGTGAGCAGACAGCTTTGAGAGCCATGCTGACTTAGATGCTAAGCAGAGTAGAAAAAAGAGATGAGAAAAGTGAGACAGAACTGAGAAGAATGGAAGGTGAAGGTTTTTTAGATGCTAAATGAAAAGTTATAGAAGTGCTCTTTGCAAGAAGGAAAACAGAAGTTTTTCATAACAGCCATTTCCCAAGAACAAAGCACCTCATGACTACCCACAAACCTGATCTCATTGCACAGGAGAAACTAAGGGTCACAAAAATGAACTGGGCCCTGAAACACCACAGCCAGTGACTCTTCTGGGAGGGACAGTGTTCCAGAGGCTTACTACCTCAACTCAAGAGGAAAATCAGCTGTAGGAAAGGGGAGGTGAAGGGAGCTGCACTGAACTCCTGCCTTCTGAAAAGAATTTTCTAGTGAACACTTGGAATTAATGGTTAAAGGTGGCAAGGGGGGAACTCAAAACAGAGACCTCCAATTCCCATAAAAATTCAGCTCCTTCAAAACAAGAAGTCAGCAGCCAAGTCACAACTAAGTAATTTTAAACCAAAGCAAGTGATTTTTTTTTTTTTAAAGCCTTTTAACACTTGTTTTGGATGGGGGGAGAAAGGGAAGGGAAAATGTTAACTGCAAACTTGGAAATCCAAATCCACAGCTGCAGTCTGTACACTCTACCTGGCCTCCCCACAGAGCAGGGAGATACTATGACAGGCTGAACTGCTGTTTGTGGGGGAGCTGCTGCTATGACACTGGCTGGAGTGGAGGCAGCAGAATTTGAAGAGAGACCTGTAGCTGGAGCAGTATAAACATCTGTGGAGGTGGAAATCGTTGCAGAGTTCACCAGCACCTGGAAAAGAGTCAAGAGTATTCAACAGCCTGCCTCTGCAACTGGCTTTGACAAAGACTATGAAAATACCACATACTTCAAAAATTCTCACTTCACACAAATGCATTTTGTAAATCCTAGCTGTAAAGGCACTAACTATCCAAATGCTCCAAAAATTGGCTTGAAAATACCAGTTCAGAGTTGCAGACACCTGCAAGGCATCTTGTCTTGCTTGTATTTGCAGGGAATTGTATTCTCTGCTGCCAGAGGCTGCGAGGGATCCCCACAGTGTGACCCAGTCCAAGCAGAGTGGTTACCTCTCCACAGAGCCACACAATGAAGTGTGAGGTACAGCTCAGAGTAACAGTCACTACCTTCTGGGGATAGCTGTAGGAAGCCACTTCATCTTGAGGTGACACCAAGACCGGCCCTTCTTCCTGAAGGGATTCCAAAGCAAAGCATGGTCCGTTTCAGTGGCAAAGAAGCCACAAGGCACACACACCACACCCCTACCTCTAATTTTTTTTTTTTTTAAATTTATGGGCTATACATCCAGAGTGTCTTTTGAAGCTCAACTAAACAGTTTTATTCTGGCATGCTCAAGACTGGTTCCACACTGTGGAGCAGCAGGTGACTAAAAATTTAGTTTCAAATTAAAAAAAAAATAAAATTCAAGCTAAGTTCTATCACAGATGAGATCTCTCCAGTCCCACAGTGGAGGACTAAGATGAACTGGACTATAACCTGAATGGTGGCCTGATAGAAGCAACTGGAGCAGAGGAAGAAAAGCAAACAGCACTCAAATACACACTCTCTCTTTGCAGAGGGAAAGGCTGAAAATCATTAATGTATCCAGGGCAATTCAGACTGTACTTGCAGACTCAGATAAAACCCTCACCATTTTGGGAGAAAAAGGAGGATGAATACATGAATGAAATCAGCATCCCTTTCTTTTATTAAGTCTCTGGCCTAGAATGCATCCAAGGACAATTTCCATGAAGAATGCCACACACCTGAAGGATCTCAAATCTGAACAGACTGTGAGTAAAACTTACCAAGTGTGCTGTAGGTTCTGCTGAACTAAATACTGCTGCAGCTTCACAGCTGGGATCTGGAGGGCATAGGCAAAATTAAGTAAGAAGAGCTGCATTAAATCTAATCCTTCAGGAACTTATAAAAAGGTCAAAATTGAATATATTACATTCACCAAATGTTCTATCAGTAGAGACTAAACTTTTACTTACCTGGAGGTACATAGATATATCCCTCATGAAATTTCCCTACAAGGGAGAGAGAACAGGAAGTTTTGATTCAGGGAGGGAAAAAGGGGCAAAAAAGCTTAAAGCTGGAGTTACTGTAATTACACTTCAGTGCATCCATTAATATCCTGCTTTCAGGATCATTTCACTTTGTGTCTCCTTTAGGAGATGTAAGGAACCTACTTTTGACAATGAAAAGCACATTGACAATCTCTTAACTTTTTTTTTTTTTTGCCTATTAATCCTTTAAGATCTTACCATTTTCACTTGCTTCTTCCTCCTCCTCTAAGACACCCAGGCTCTGCGTGTTAGATGGAACAGAGTTTGGATTTCTCCTTGCTACCCAAAATCCCCCTGGACCAGGGACAATGGGAGCAGGGTTACTCTGGCTCTGAAAAGCAAAGTTGGAAGCATACATTTAGAAATAATTAAAAACCTCTCCACACTCTATAGAGACAGACACACAGAAACAGGTTGCTGCAACCAAAGCTTACTTGAAGCATCATCTCTGTGTCCCTTCCAATACAACAAATATTTCTCTCCTTTTCCTTTTGCTCTGCCTTGCACACTTAAGGCAATTTATCCTTGAGGATCTACCACTGTCCTATGCCATGCAGTCAAGTTGCTCCCTCCCAGAACTCAGCCAGCTTTATCCTAAGCTCTAACAAAGCTGCAAAGGAGGGAGCAGATCCCAGACAAGGCTGCTACTCTCAACATGTATTAGTGAATTCCTCATTCTGGAGCACTCCCCCCATACCAGCAGCAGATCAGTCCATCCAAACACTGATCATCATGGAGAAATGTCATCTTGAGTCACAACTGGTGAAACCAAGAGGTGCCTGCTGGCCTAGACACTGCACTAGGCTGACCCACACATGCAACCCTGACTATTTCAGAGAGCAGCACACCCCAAGGTTGCCCACAGCACTCCTTCAGTGTTTTACACGCCCTTTGTCTTTGCACTGAAATCAATCTTTAGCTGCACTCCAATTTAAAAGATGAATTCTCTAGAGGAAGAATATAGGATTGAGATGCTCGAGTAAAAAGTTGATTCACTCTTTTGTGGTGGTTAAGGTGACACTCAAAACTCTCCTCAGAAGACACTGGTGACTACGAGATCGATAAAGTGCTCAGAGAGGCTTGAAAGATTTCCAAGGCTGAAGCAGAGATGGTAAGTCAGAAGATTCTCCCACCAGGCCTCTAGCAGCATGGCAGAGTCCTCTGTGAGATGCATCTTTCCCCAGGAAATGTCACATTCCTTTACTAAACAAGACAAGGAAGAGAAAGAGAAAAAGCTTTGGCATTGACAATAACAAAGTCACTGAATGAACATGAAAACCTATTCATTAGGGGCTGCAGGCAAGTCTAGTGAGGGGAGAAAAAGCCAGTGAGCTGTATTGATTTCATGTTGGAAAAAAGAAATTGCAGGATAATATGTCCTTATGCCTTGGCACTCTTGGAGGAAAAATCACAGCAAAGATTACAGATCTAGTATATCAGAGCAAAGAAAAAAATGATTGGTGCTGAAACAGCCCTAAGCACATTCCCTCTCCCTCATTTAAATACAAGGCTAACACTACTTAAGTCCACTGCTTCAACACAGCAAAAAACTTCAAACATACCAGGGGTTTTTTTTCCTGTTTTTTAAAATCTGTTTCCCTATTCAGGTACCTATGTATAAACTGATTTCTTTTTTAGCACACCCAGTTTTGGACTAGGTTTAGACTACAAATAAAAAAAAAAGATTTATTTTAAACTTTAAGAATACACTCTGTCACTTTATCTACAACTCAACAAAAAGACTGCTTTAAGAGAAGTCTAGGTTTATAATTTTTTCCTGTTTCTGTAGCAGAAGAAACTGTGTCAGGAACAACATGTTAATCCAAAACATCACAACTATGAATTCATAGGAAAAAACCCAGGCTATCACTATCCAGTTTCTGAATCTTGCTACCCAAATGATAAATTACAGTGTAGCAAACAAGTGAAAAGCTCTCTCCCACAATATTTAGAGCTAGACAGACACACACAGGAGAAAGAGCTTTTGTTTTCAAGCTGCAATAGAAAGGAGAAACACAACTGTTTATGAAACTATGCTAAAAAGAAAACAAGTGCTGCTGGTGAGGTCACAAAGAAAGGAGAGGAACATTTAAAAAAGCTGAGGTTTTCAGCAGGTTTTACAGGAACTAGACTAATTTCAGTATTCAATTCTCAAAAACACATTCACTGCTAAACCTTAGTCCAAGAAAAACAAATAAAACCTGCTCATGTTTAGGTAAAGAAGCTCTGTGAATTAGGGCCATTTTCCTCTCCTCTCAGAGAGGCTTCAGCTTACCCTTTGTTCATAACTTACGGGCAGAGCAGGAAAAGCAGTGTCATCATCTCCTTCAATTTCACAGAAAGTTACAGCTTCTTCTGGCCCTCGAGGCTCCTCTGCAGCCCCTGGCACAAACCCGTACTGGCACTCCTTGTTCCCACACTGCATCTGCCGGTGGCTGCGGCCGTAGGAGCTTTGGGAACAAGAGAGGAGGTGAAGAGTCACCAGCACCTGCACTTTCACCTGGGTTTGGCTGCTCAGTTTTAACTCAGTTCTTTCTGCAGAGTCACAAGAAACCTTCTGCTTGACACTATGCTGCAAGCAGGCAATTCACACCCCACCATCCTCCCCCGTGCCTGGTGGAGCAACGTTTGGTGGAAGAGGTTTGTAGTCGCTGACCAGGACCTGGAGGAGAAGCTGTAATAGCTCTGACAGCCTCTCCTTCCTGGGCTGGGCTAGAATGCTATTTGAGGGCCAAGCATGTTGTGCCTGTCTATAAATCAGGCAGATCCCCTGAGTTTAGAGGGGAAAAGGTGCAATTATCAGAAAGTGCCTCCCAGCTGTCATTTTACCCAAACACCACCAATTCTCTCCTAACCAGTCTGCAGCAAGAGAGAACAAGTGGCCAGCTCAGGTTTTCAAAGCTTCCTACCTGGGCATGCCAGGGTCACGGTGGTGCCTGGGAGGATTCTGCTGGTGATAGGGTTTGTAGGGTGCCATGTGTGCAGCTCCGTGGGAGCAGTGAACGGGAGGGAAGCGCCCCGAGGGAGCACCGTGCTGCAGCCGGGGTGGCAGCACGGGCTGGCCCCTGCTGTAAGCCACAGCCATGAACACTTCCTTCCCACGGACCTTCTTGAGCATCCTCTTCCGTGTTTTCATATCCATTTCTGCAGTTCCCATTGAGGACAGAAAAAAAGTTACACCTTAAACCTGACGTATTTTCAAATGATAAAAAGACAACTTGTATTTGGACACATGGAAAAGAAAGCCAGTGGCCTATTCCAGAACAAGTACATTGAAAAGTCTGTAGTTTCCATCCTTTCTTTAAAAGGATCAAGCAGACATTCTACATGATGAGAATACAAGCATCTGACATGGGAGAACCTTCCCCTGCTTCACCTGATCCAACCAGTACTCAGTGTTAAAATCTCTCTATGAAGGCGGCATTTATTTATGAAATAAAAGTAAAAACCCTCACAACTCCTCCTCCAAATTAAACAGAATCCATATTTAATTGGCTGGGGAAGCCCTGGTCCATCCATGCATCTCAGCGAATGCCAGATCAGACAAGCTCTCTGGTTCACTGATGTGTCTTTTTATATGGTTCTCAAGTGGCAAATTTGTTCTTGGCAGTTTCGAGCCATACCCAATTTGCTCTGTATTGCAATGGATTTGCTCTTCTGCAAAGGCAAATTCATCTCTGTCTAAAGATAACTTTACATCAAACCCCCACAGAGGCCAAGTTTTATATCACAGGGTGAATTAAGTTGCTGTCAATATCCAAAGGCTGCTACAGTTACAACTGTCATGAGCACCTCCCCTACTTCCCCAGGGAAGGAATGATTCTGGAAGCCTTGTACAAACCTATTCCTGAGAAGTGCCCACCTGTTGCTTTCTGATAGGCTCCTCCTCTTCTGTTGTGAGCCATATTCCACACAAAGACAGGAGCCACTTGTGTTACTGGCTTCAAGTTTGCCAAAGGAACCGTGTGCCTGCAGGAAGGACACCCACGTTAGCAGTGCCCCAGGGATACACTCTGCACAACATCATGAGCTGGAGCAACACCAAGACAGAAGAAAATAGTTTGTGAACATAAATAAACTGCTTCTCTGGCACCAAGCACACATTACTGCTACTTGTTTAATAAAAAAAACATAAGCTAGGCTTTAGTCTCAACATTATTTACTTCCTGGGTCAAGTCTCTCTCCCCTGCCTGCATTTGTGTGCCTCCAGGGGTACAGCTGAAAGCACGGGACAACACAGAATTTTTGTAGGATGTTGTCAATCCTAGCTTTGGAGGAGGGTGAACAATTGAACAGCAAGGGGAGAAAGTGATTAGACTCACCACAAGTGCCAATTATTTCATTGCTTAGGCACAACATAAAACCTCCAGAGAAACCCAACAGCAGAGGGCAATTTGCTCTCTGTAAATTAAGCCCAAGCTGCAGAAGATCACTTTTACATTCTAGTGCAGGAAGAGCAGCAAAATTTCACAGAAAGCATTATAATAATGACTTTGGTCACTAGAAATGAGGAGAAAAACCCCATCAACCAGAAAGAGTTTAACCTTGAAGTCATCACCAGTCTGCTTACTTTTCTGCCAGCTCCTCAACAAATACAGTCAACGTGTTGCTATCCTGTCTAACTTCCTGGATATGAGCATTGTAATACCTCTTTCCTGGTTCCAGACATACCTGGAGAGAGAACAAAGGAAGCTCTGAAAAAAACCCAAACTGCCATCAGAATATTATCTACAAACCACTAACAGCAAAGGCTGCTCCCAGTCAGTCCTACATTACTGAGTTGGCCCAGGAGTCTCAAACACTATTTCAAAATTGCAGCCAAAATAAAGAGCACTGCACTAACTTCAGACACAAAGGGAAAAAGAAATAAAATCAGTCTTGTGAGCGACTGAGAGGCAAGATACCTGCTCCCTAACTTATTTTTATCCCCTGTGCCCAGCAGATAAGTGCCAAGGAATACTGCTGCTTAAGAACTTGAGGAGAACAGAAGATAAAGTAGGAAAAGGAAAGCTCTGCCCAGTGAGAAACAAGTCACTGAGTGAATCATCAGCACCACTTTAAAGAGTGATAAAAAACATAAGCCCTCACTATATACGACATCAAAATACAAAGAAAACTGACCTTCCTTTCAGCATCTCCTGCCCACATCATTCTACTCCTCCCTTTTTAGCGCTTCCCTTTTTATTTTACAAAAATATTTTGCTACTTCACTGTTGAGAAAGATAAGACTATCCAGAGTTGTTGCTTTGCCCATGTGAAAAATCTAAAGTGAAAAACTACATCAAAAGCACCCCCTGTGCATTTTGAGCTCTGCCTGCAACTTCCACACTCAGAGAATGTGGATGACTGGTTTACATTCAATTCCCAAACTGCTTTTCTATCACACTACCAAGTTTAAAGGTAGATTTTAGAAAGAAATTACATTCAAAAGAACATCTACAAGGAAGAGAATGAGAAAAGCCTTACAAAATTCTATGAAATCAAGTGATTTCATGGTTTATCACAGTCCATTTAAAGCAGTTTTAACAGTTTATCATAACTGGGTCTCCTTTGAGTACTAACCTGACACTTGTCTCCTAAATAGTACTGTCTCCCAGCAAACACCATGTAGTCAGTTTTTTGAAGCTCTAAAAATAAATAAATAAATGGGAAAAAAAGCCTTTAAATACTGTTCTTTCTTCACATGTCCTACAAGTACTTCGTGACTGCATCCAACTATAATTTATAGGCCAGCTGAGTTAAATCCTTCTTGTGCATACCTGAATATTCCCAACAGCAACACTGGAGTAACTCTGGATGTTTTTATAATAGGCCATAACCAGGCTAAGTCACACGAGACCAAAAACATCCAGATAATGCAGCAAGCAGCACTGTTGCTTCAACACTGCATCTTCTGTGGTACTGAGTTAATCCTGCATTTAATGCAAATGCTGGAATTAGGAATGTTGGACATCTCTTATCTTGCCAGAGTCCCGGTGGTGCTTGGCAAACAGGAAATGTCATCCAGGAAAAGCTAACATTGCCTAAAGTCTCCTTGCTGTTAGATTTCAGCTTTTTTTAAGCTCTGTTCCTTGCCTGGCTTCTCTGCACGTCAGTATTCTACACAGATAATTGGTTACCACACTCTGTTCCAAGAATTTTAATGATCCTCATTACTGATTGCATAGTGGTAAAATGCTGGAGTTCTTCAGCATGCAAAGCACTTTGGGTCAGACATCAAGCATCACTTAAAAACTTATCTTTCTTGGTAACTCTTTGCTTTACAGATCAGCCACAGTGAATGCCAAAAAGCAGCCAACCTTTCCCAAGCCATGAGAACCATGAAATCTCTGCAGAATGTTCAAGCCCAGGAGGGCTGGGAAGCAGGAGAAAAACTCATCTCATCTGACAGATCTCAATGCTAAATTTGAGATCTTCATTATTATACAATTCTGAGGCCAAAATCGTGCTCTAAAAAGAAGTCTCTGCACACATGCTTTAACAAAAAACTCTCACATTTGAATGCTTTCCAGTACAACAGAATGGCAACAGAGTACAGTCACAGTCAATAAGGCAGCAGAGATCAGATTTTTAGCAACCTTGTACCATTGTACAGTATCAGAAGTTGGGTGTTTTGTACTTGGAATGGCAGACAGCAAACCAAGAACATGTCCTACCTATAGCTATCTGCTGGGTTCACCTGTCTCCCTCACATTTCAGCTGTGAAGAAACAGCTGTTAGGACTCAGATTCATACATTTAATGTAAAGCTTACTACAGGAAGAGTTTTCTGGCTTTCCCCTTTCTAAAGATACCTTTTCTGCTGTCCAGCCAAACATCAAACTCCACATTTCGATAGATGGCAGAGTCCAGTGCCTTTAGCACTTTATAAGGAACAGGCATCTTTGGAGGATTTTCTGGAGGCTAAAAACAGAATTGGAATGGAGCATTAACAAGTGCATTTCATGTGTTCAGCACAGTCTCCATCCTGCCAGCATCTGTGCACCATTTTAAAGTGCACAGATGCTATTTTCCAAAATTTTCACTTCCACTGTATTTCCCTAAAAACTGAAACTCAAGAATATAAAAACAGATTCAAGGCACTCAGGTGCTTTGGAAAGCACTGGGACAAGCTCAAGACTAACATTTGGCATGTTCTGTACTCAAAAAGAATCAAAGGAAGCCAACCAGACCAATGAAGCCACAGCTTCAAGAGTTAGTGAGAATTTCAGTTATTGTATCTGAAAACTCTACTTCTGTAGAGTTTTAAAAAGTATTCTGAAGCAATTTATACTATGGTCAAGACAAAAGTGAACTAATTTAAACCATCTTCTGGAAAAAAAAACAAACAGCAAATCAGGAAACATCTGCTAAGCTCCATCTTTTGGGGGAAACACAAATCAGCTAGAGAAGAACTAGAGAATTTCAGAAAGGAAAAGGGCATTTCCAATTTAAAGGCAAAACCAGAAGACAAGCATATGGAAGCAATAAGCTACCCACTTGCCAAAAATCCATTTTTAGAAAGTGGTAAAGAGGTTTTAGCCCTAACAAGGGTAACATCATACAGTAGAAAAAAAACCCAAAAGCAAACCATAAGGATTTTTTCCCTAACTGACAAACCTTTTGTTCTTCGATGCCTTGTTTGAACTTAGTTTCCTGTGGATTGTCAGTATGGTTGCCTTCCCAGTCGTCCAGTCTAAAAAATTGAAAAGAACATTACAAAAGATACAACAGACAATTTCTAGCCAGGATTAAAATCCCTGACTGCTCACAACCTGTAAAAGCACCATGGTGCCATCCTGTGGTACCTTTTGCCTTGAACACCAGCCAGGTGCAATGCAGGGCAGGACAAGCCTTTTCCAAGCTTTAACAACAAGACCTTTGCTTGTCCCAATAGCCACCCCTAATGAGGGTTACTTGTGTTAGGAAGGGATGAAGGTGATGCCATGGATTGAGTTCTTGCACTAAGCAGAAGACACTCTGTGCCAGGTCCCACCAAACCAATGCTGTCTGCAAGCATTCAGAGGTAGCTGTGAAGCATTTCAGAGCTATGGAGGCCGACGCTTGTAATAAGCCTCTCATAAAAAAAAATAAACAAGCTCTAATGAAATAAGGAGCAATTTTACTTCTAAATAAGCTTTCATTTTACAGAGTAACACACAATTATAACACTGCCTGCAGCAGAGGATATTCAATTATGTGACACTTCCCAGCTCCAAGGAAAGCACACTCTCTTCCATGATATACTTGAGCTTTGTGTTTGTCATGACATAGGAAAAAAAGAGTTACTGTTTCATAAAAAAATCATAGAAACTTGGAAAAGTTGTCCTCTGCAAGGTTTTAAAGTTTTCTTTTGCTTCCCTCTTACCAGATCCCCTTTCCCAATATACTACCTCTTTTCTGATGGATTTCTGGGCACTTTTTCATGGAGACAACCAAAGTTTGCATCCTCACTTCCTACAGGACCACTGTTTCTGTTCTTCTTGGATCCACTTCGAAACACCTCAACTGCAGACCTTAATTCTTCCTCATCCATGCCAAACACATCTTTGTAGAGGATCTCATATAATACAGCTGAACAAATCAATACAAAGCTCGATAATATGAGATCCATAAGAACTGCTGCAGTTTTCAAGGCAGGCAGATCTTCAGATATTATCTACTGTTACAAGACAGTAGTGACATCAAAGGCAGTTAAGGACAGGTTCATAAAGTAACTCAGTTGGGAGTAAGGGACTTCTGGAAGTCATTTGATCCAATACCCCAGTTAACAGATAAAAAAATGAGTCTAAGCATAACCACACACCACAAGTGAGCTTCCACCTCTCTTCTCCCCACCCCTGAAAACTGAAACAAACCCTGCCTATGAACACATGAAAGCACACAATTCTCTTCCATAGAAAAATGATTTCAAGTTTACCCTGGCAAATAGCAGCATTTTCCTGAAATTGTTTTGAATACACAGAGTCATAATGGCCGTTACTGGAACAACACAGTAAAATCTGGGAAAATAGAAAAAAAAGCTTTAAGGCTGGAATGATGTAACCCCAAATTCTACCTGATACCCTTTCATTCTACATTTGACATTACTTTCATGCTACAGTTGACATCAACTTATCAAGAAAACAGTAAATAGTCTCCATATAAATATGAAAAAGCTGTAGCATCAGCTCAAAACTGAAATTTAAGTAAAGCCTCTAAGTAACTTTGCATCATACAAAGGAAAAAACCTCTGTACATCCTCCTGTATTGAGCAGGAAATATGAGTTTGGTTCCAAGACCACCAATTGCTCAGGAGGTAAAATAAATACAACCCATTGAATGCAGCACCCCCGAGACACACTGCCCCAAGTGTCAAAGGCACATTTCATCCTTCTCTGCCTGGAAGACTAGAACAGCATTTACTTCTCTAGCCCTTAAAAACCTTGCTTTTAAGAAGCACAAGAGATGTTTGCTGAATACACACATTGACACACCACGTAAAACGCGTCCCACCAAACTTCTTGGCACACAACCACAGCCAACTGCAACGGGCAGAAGCCCTCAGGCAGCTGTCAGCACACTGGCAGCAAGGATGCTTCCCAGAAAAGCAGCTCCCAGAGGGAGCCGAGATGCCAGGACTCTTAATTCTGTGTGCTCTGTGGATTCTGCCTACACAAGCCCTCCTCTGGTGATGAGGAGGAGCAACGCCAGAAGGAGCTGCTGCCCGCGTTCACGGTGTAATGACAGACAGCTGCCAACACTTAATGAGAGCTCTGGTGGGAAAGCCTTGGAGGGCAAACACACATTTAGACCATGCTGTTTGATTTTTAAACTCAGCTCATTTTGGAATTAAGATGCACAGGAAACTGTGTAGGTGAAGAAAGAAGCACATGTAAATGAAGTCAGCAATGCTCATCAACAGATCGTTAACAGCTGCAGCAGCACAGATTCAGAGCAGACTGGCCACTCTGGCAAACCTAAGAGCCCACACTGAAATCCACACCGCAGCAGCTTCACCGGCATCGTGCCTGAAGTACCCACATAATTGTGCACCCACATCTACACAGCTCCAGAAAACACCAGAGGGGTCAGATGCAAGGTAATACAGAGTATTTGTCCTTTATGCTCCTTCCTTTTGCCCCCAGCAGTAGTTCAGATGTAGATAAGCTGCTCCAATAGCTCCCATTCTTAACTAGGAGAGTTATCACATTAATATGTCACAAAAATCAATCCATTTGTTAGAGTCACCCCTTCCCATTAACTTCCCCTTTTCAGGGAAAAAATTGCACACCTCATCCAGCTTCAGGAAAAGTAAGAAAACAGACTGGCAGGGGAATAGAAGGAAACTGCCCTCACTTCTACTGACCTTGTCCTCAAAGTCATTGTCTGTAGCACGTGTGGGTGGCTTCCCGGGGTACCGGTACACAATGAAGTCTCGCCTAGGTAAGCAGAGGGAAAAGGAAAACAAGACTTGCAAGGGCAGACTTGCAGTAGAACCATGTTATGAAGAAGTTTGCAGGAGCAGTTTAGAGCTGTTGGTTTACAGAAAAATCCAGCAAAGCATTTTCCCTGATAAATGAATGCTACCACAAAGCAATAGCCAGGTGAGCAAACCCATCTTGAGGAGAAAATAAAAATTACCTGTGAAAGACCACGACATTTTATTCACAGATGAAGCTAAGTATTTATGCTTACAGAAGTGTACTCAGGCACTGAAACAATACAGTCGAAGTTATTTAGTCACTCTGCAAAAGGGCTGGAACCTCAGTGCAGGGAGCCAGTAATTCTTGCCAAACTTCAGTTTGTTCCTTTACTACTGAGACAGAGCGAGCCTGCACAAGGAAGGTTCTAATTTCTACCACTGGAGAGCCAGACTGCTTTTTACAGAGAGCGTATTTCTAGCAAGACAGCAGCACCTGCACAGTTCTGTGCTACCTCTGAAATAAATATCAGTGTTTACACACCAGGTAGGGCAGATACTCCTCACTTCTGAAGCTTTCAAGAACACCTACACGTGAGTTTTAGCCAGTCCTGAGTTTTAGTCAGGCTTGTAACTACCACACAGTGTTTCCACTGCCCACAGCTCCTTGGTTTTCCCCATTTTCCATCCTTCAGCCACTAAAAGCAAACACTTGACATGCAAGTTTAACATCAGGGAAAAGAAAGCAAAGAAGCATCTCTGGAGACTGACCCTGCCCTTAATCCCCATCAGGGGCTGTGATGGCACCATTTACATGTCAGTTAAGTAAGTTTTTAAGAGAAGCATTTCTCATCATGTTTCACACATTCACATTTCAGTGGCAAACAAATAGAAGGTTCTGGGGTCAGAACCCCCACACCAAGTCCAAAACAAAGTAAACTTTAAGAAAGAGGTACTTACTTGTACATCATTGATAAGGCACTTATTTCCACCTGGCCGGCACTTTCCTACGCAAGATTACAAGATTACATGAGATAGCAAAAGCATTTAAACATCAACAACTGCATTCTACATTTCTGTAGTATGAAAATACCTATTCAAACTCATCAGTTTGTTCAAACAATCAATGCACTGACAGTTGAGATATAAAGATTTGCGGGAGAGTGAGGTAAAAGGGGTCTGCTACATGGGATAGCCACAATTACCAAAATGAGTAAGACTGGGTTGCTGCCAGAGCTGCTCCAACACATCAGTCAAAAAACCATTTTTTTAAAACCCTTATTTGTTTCAGAGACTGCTGCATTTACCAAGGTTACTGGTTAAAGAGCAAAGAAATAGAAGTCTGAACACTAAAGAAAGAAGCAGGGCATTGCAAAGCCTGACAAATATTTAATGTAAGGTACACTCCATATATTTTCCTTTTTTCTTTTTAGAGAACTACAGTTATAAATAAGCTTTTACTGTCCAGCCTGGAGAGATTGCTCCTTTGCACCCATACAAATTCCCCACTAAAACTGATATTGTTTATACATGTACAGGTTATTCCCATTTATTCAGTACAAACCCTTAATATTACATATGCAAGTGAGATCCCAAGATTTAGGTCTATCTAAAAAAACCCCACAAACTCAAATAACCACATTTTAAATCATCACCTAAACACCTTCCTGTTCTAGTCTCCTCAAATTTAAATCTCTTAATAAGTCTTAAATTAGGTTTACCTTTGGATCTCCTAGTCGTTGTAGGTATTTCTCAAATGAGCCTTCCACGTACTTTTAATGAAACAAAGAAGAAAACAAATATAAAAATTTAGGCAGTTAGTTAGAAAGCAAAATTAAACCTAAACACTACTTAACAGCTCCCAGCTGTTGAATTGGAGAGGGCAGGGCACATAGAACATAGGAATGACTTGGGGTATCAGTGTGAGAATACTGAGAAATCCTAAACAACAAAAAAAAAAAAAAAATCAAGGACTGGAGTAAAGGTAATACTCAAGTTCCTCCTAGATTAGATTAAGCACTTAAATGTGATTACAGCGAAAACAAACAAACAAAAAACCCAAAACACAACCCCCAAAAACCACATCAATACTACAAACTCACACTGCACACACACCTGCACTCACAGACAAAACTAACCAAAAAACCCACCTCAAAACCCCACGACTTCATGTAATTATTCTGGATTTTCCCACCATCTTTGGATATCTGTTTCTTGCTCCAAAACCCTACACATTTCCCACCTACTAAATTCTGCACTGATTGCTCCACAGGGAATATACTGCACAAATAACTCACCCTACTCACTACTCGGGTTTTAGTAACTTGCTTGATTTCAGGAACTTCAAAACCGAAGTCAAAACTTGTGCAACTGCAGCTCACGGTAAGAAAGCAGTCACCCTGTCATTTCTCCTGCCTTTCAAACACCAAGCCTGGCAAAGCATCGTGTTCTCAGTGCTAAACCACTGACCCCCTCCCACAGCACCTCCCAACTACACATACTCAACTTGTATGTATAACACACGGTACTTACGGGTTCAAACCTAGACTGGTGCTGCCTCACAAACGAGACGCAAGCTTTCCTAACTTCTGCGTGATAAATCTGAGATGAAAACAGCTAGGAAAATAAAGGAGAAAACGTCAGGGTTTAATTTACGCCTCGCGTCAGGCATAAACTCCACAGACCAACGCCACCACAACCAGAGGCAGCGCAGAGCCAGGGGCACCTGGGGACACCTGAGGCGGAGGGAAGAACCAAGCGGCCGGAGCCGGTCCCATCCATCCCCACACACACTCCCACACATCCCCGCTGCCGGCACCTCGCTCTGGGCACCCGGGCGGGCTTCCAGGAGCTCTCCCGGGGCAGTCCCGGCCCAGCACGGCCCCCCCCGGGCCTGAGGCGCCCCGGCCGCCCCCCAGCCCGGCCGGCTCCGCACCTGCTCCGAGACGGCTCGGAAGAGGCAGGAGGCGTCCTTGGCCGTCATCTTGCGGTACAGCCCCAGGCTGCCCAGGTACTCGTCCATGGCCACCTCGCTGAAGGACTTCTGCCCGAAGTACTTTTTGGAGCCTTTGTGCATCTTCCCGGCCGGGGCGGCTGAGGCGGGCACGGAGACGCGGGCGAGGCGCGAGGCGCCGGGCGCGCGGCCGCCGCTAATGAGGCGCCGCTAATGAGGCACCGCGCCCACCTGCGGGACCGCCCGGCCCCGGCCCCGGCCCCGGCCCCGGCCCCGGCCCCGGCATCCCGCTGGAGCTGTCCCCGCCCTGGGTGCGCATCCCCTTGGCTCAGCCGGCTCCTTCCAGCTTCGTCGCTCGACTGCAAATAACCAGCGGGAGCATCAGCCCAGCGGTTGTTCGGAATTCCCTGTGACACCCCTGCGCGCTCCCCGGCTGGAGGCGAGTTGCTAGAAGTAAGTTTGAAATAGCAGCTCCATGGAAATCGTTAAAGGAGTGAAAATCTTGGTTGCTCCTGATCAAGTATTTGGGGCAAACTTCGGCAAAAATTACCCTTGCGCAGTTGTGTTGCCTGATTTATTCCACCTGTAGCCCTCTGTGCTTGATTTGATTAGAATGCTTCTTATGTAAATTTAATTTGCTCATAAAAATTGTACTTAGACATCAGATGGGCCAGTTCAGGAGTTTCATTTTCTCGTTTTAAACAAAACCTACTTCCACCAAGCGATTCATGCGCTTGTAGGGAGGGCAATTAGCATCAGTTATGCATTTCTAAAATTCTAGAGCATCAGAGACCTAAGAACATGCATGGACATTTTAAACCCCCTTTGGTTCTCAAAATATTTACTTGAAGAAATCGATATAACATCGACATAGTTGTCAATTTCAGTACTTTAAATGGGAAGCTCAGATCAGCATCAAAAAATCCCAGAATGGCTTGGGCTAGCAGTTTTAAATTTCATCCGCTTTCAATCCTCTGCCATGGGCAGGGACACCTTCTACTATCCCAGGTTGTTCCAAGCCCGGCCCAGCCTAGCCTTGGACACTTCCAGGGATCCAGGGGCAGCCACAACTTCTCTGGGCACCCCATGCCAGGGCCTCCCCACCCTCACAGGGAGGAATTTCTTCCTCACAACACTGGGTGTGCAGAAGTCCAAACTAATGGGTTATGATGGGGTAACACCATGTGAATGGAGTGATTGTATTACCAAGCCCATTCCTCTCCTTTGTTTTAATTTGTGGGTAAATCACCCAAACCCAGGGCAGCTGTGGGCAGTTTAGCAGCAGGTTTGCAGCTCGTGACTTTTTTCACCTGGACTCACCACGTGCCTTTCCCCCTTCTGAGGTTTAAATGTCTCACTTTTAAGCTCTCTTTTCAGTGCTTCTGTAAACACCTGAAAAAAGAGCTTAAGGCATCTGCAGAACGTGACAGGAACATCAACAAAGACAATTTATTTCCACCTGTACTTAGCAAATATGGTCCAGAGACCACTATGCTTATGCCATGCCTGTAAAGAAGTAGCTTAGCTTCTCCTTATCACTGGAATTACCATCCCAGTGCAGATTTTGTGATATAAATATGTCTGTCCATGAAACTAGACAGTTCATACTCCGTCCTTATTGGCATTGTGCTCTTTTAAGCATAAAGCTGAATTAGTTTGGAAGCCATTTAATATCAGTTAATATTAAGTGACATTTTCTTTGAGGGTTTGGCCCAGCTGGTGGATCTTTAGTGTTGAAGGCCCCAGTAGGAGATGAGACATTTTATTCCAACATTTTTATTTCTCTGTTTTCTTTATTGAAACCCAAGAACTTTATCCAAGAACGAAGCAAACTTTTCTGGCTGTCCAGGAGGAAAAGGTTTCAAAGTTGACAAGTCCATCGACTGCAGCGTCTCCACGAGAGTGCTGTAAAAACAGACCAAAACCAAAAGTTAAAGAAGATCCATCCCGCAGGAATTTTTTACATACAATTTTCTTTCTATCCATCCATCCATAATTTTTTAGTGTGGAAATATAAATAAGGACGTGTATGGAAAGGAAGAGAGCAGCAGGCCCCAGCCAGCACTGGCTCATTGCTGAGAACACATTTCCATCAGCTTTCAGAGACTAACTCAGCTTTAAAACTTTTTAATCTTCTGTGGTTGCAGTGCTGGGAGACTGAACAAGATCTGAGGCTCTTCCCCATCAACCATAGGAGGAGATCCATCCTATTTGAACACATGGCAGAGTTCTCCCCTGATCACAGAGCCAGGAAGAACAGCTACCTCAATCTGTTACTTGCTATTATCAGGCTGCAAATAAGGCTCAAATGCTTGGCACTGCCCAACATAAAGAAATAAAAATTCCAAAGCTGACAGAAGCACCAAGATAATGAGTTTAAGAAACTTTCTCAAAATAAATGAATGCCAGGCCTGGTCTGTTCAGAAAGCTATTCTGACACGTATGAAATCCTGCTTGCAAGGCAAAGGAGCAAGATGCAGACTAAGTAATGGGAGTTATATTTTCTCTGCCTTCAGTTTAGAGGTCATCTGTTATTTTTAGAGCTGAGTCAATCATAAGTAGAGTAGAAACAGTAAGATACAGTCAAAACCAGAAGAGAAAATAAACCCAACAGGAGTCAGGATGAACTCTAAAAAAACAAAGGAGCTGGGGGTTTTGGGGGTGGTGGGATTTTTTGGTGTGTTGTTTGCTTGGTTTATTTTGGGGTGGGTTGTTGGTTGGTTGGTTTTTTGTTTGTTTGCTTTTTTTTCCTGACAGGCAGTAGATCTGTGAAACTCCTTGTCAGAGGATATGGTAGATTCAGGAAATTCGGTTAAAAGGGCAGCCTACATAAGTACTTGAAAGACAGTGGTATTGAAAGTTACTAACCAGACAACATCTGATTTATGAATCCCCCTGAATCCATGTAATTGAGAGCATAAGAAACACAAGACAGAAATGCAAGTAAGTACTGTGTGTTCTTGGCCTTGTTTCTGGTTTTGGCTGGGCATCTGCATATGGCCACTGCAAACAGGACACTGAGCTGTGTGGACTCTTGATCTGTGTCAGTAAGACCATTCTGATGTTTTGTTCTACATACTCAAGACACTTTTGTCAGTGCATCCATAGTCAATTTTACTGCCCTTTACAAAGAAAACCTACACAGCTAAATAATGAAATTCCTAAGTCTGAAAGGAGGAATTGATGCTCTATGGTTTATGCTTAAAAACTGATGTCTGGGCTGTTTTATTTCTAGACTTCAAAAAAGAATCCAATAACTAGTGAGAATGGGTAGCTGTTAGGTGCCTCTATGATGCTACCTGACCCTTCCAAATTCAACCATTTCTAGTTAGTATAAATTCTTCTTCTTTTAATCTAAATACATGTGCCCTCAAATGAAAAAAAAAAACAAAACCCAATAATTAGAAGAGGCCATGGTCAAAAGGCATGGTAAGTGTGATAAATTAGTATATAATGTTAATTTATCCACTCTGGAAAAATCTAATATCCAGATGGAGGCTACAGAGAAGGATGTGCATTTCCTTGTTACGTTCTCAGTGCTGCAGTAACGTGGAGTGAATGTTCTTGTCCAGCAGGAACAGCCACAGCAGCTCCATACCTGCAGTTACAGTAGAGGACATAGCCATCTCTGTGGAGCTGTCTGGCCAGCTCAAGCTGATGGTTGTCCATCAGCTTGTCGTTTATTACTACTATTAGTGGTTTTCCTTTCTCTAGAGTCTCCAGGCAGCTACCAGCACCTACGAGAGAAACAGAAAACACGGTGAGAGGTGAAATATCCTCCTACTTGCTGCTAAAGCAGGGGAGACTCTTGAACAACCCACCTCTAACTGTGGACCTCAACATTCCCAGCCAAGAAAGACTTCATCCCACCGCCCTCCCGCTTCCCAGGAGGCAGCCGGGGCTGTACCTGCGTGGCTGATGACCAGGTCTGCGCTCTGCAGGTCCTCAGCCAGCGAGTCCTTGAAGCGGAACACTTCCACCGCCACGGCCGGGCCGCCGCGGGGCTGCGGCTGTGGCAGCGAGCCCCGGCCCACCTGCAGCACCAGCCTCCGGTACCCGCGGCTCTGCAGCGCCTGCGGGGCACGGGAGGGGTGAACGGAGGGGATAACGGGGTGGGGAGGATGAAGAAAAGGAAGGAGAAGAGAGGGATGATGCGGGGAATGACGAGGTGGATGAAGGGGAAGGGATGAGGCGGGGATAGAGGAGGTGTGTGAGGGGTGTGCCCAGCTCGGGCACCGCGGCACCCGGCCCAGCTCCCGGTGACCGCTGCCCCCTTCTCTTCCGATTCCTCGTCACACACCGTCCTTCCCCTCCCTCCACCAACACTTCACGCCTCTCTCCGCAGGAACCCCCCGAACCGCTCCAGCCCCCTCAGACACGCCGGACACCACAGGGAGGGCGGGGTTGCTGGCGGCGCGCAGGCGCCAGCCCCGGGAGGGCAGGCCCGGGCCGGAACCGGAGCCTGGAGCCGGAGCGGGTGCCGGTGTCTCTTTCGGCCGCCTGACCTGCAGCGCGGGCGGGGAGCGGGCGGCGGCGATCAGCTCGTCGAAGCTGGTGGTGCCCACGGTGACCAACACGGACTTCATGGCCGCCGGCACGGGCCGCGCCGGGCCGCCAG
>VZTJ01003506.1:302455-320837 GCA_013397795.1 Orthonyx spaldingii
CCTTCCCTCACGGCTCCGGCGCCCCTTGTCCCTGACGATCCCTTCTCTTCGCGGTCCTTCCCCGCCCCGTTCGTTCCGCTGCCTCCGCCCAGGCGAGGCAGGTGCTCCGGCGCTGTTGGGTTTCCGCCGACGGTGCCACACCAGCAAGGATGGTGGCCGCTCTAGCGAGCCCGCTGTCCGGCAGCGTTTAGAGGGGTAGCCAAGACTGCCTCAGGTTTTCGGACTTTCAGCGAGGAGAGGTTAAAAAGAAATAAATTTGGGAAGGAGATTCGGAAAGTTTTGGGCTCCACGTGTTGTTTCAGCGTTGGGGACCCGCATAACTCAGGGATAGCCTGGCTGGGTGTGTTCAGAACTGCCATTGCCGGGCCACAGCCACCTTCCTTTTACAGACTGACATTGGCCCAAGCCTCCCACAACACTTACTGTGGGAGTAACACTTTAACTTCTACTCCAACAATTCTTAATATTAAATGTGTTAACACAGTCTTGTCCACTGAAGAGTAAGAATGATCCCTGAACAGCTGCACAAACCAAGCCAGCAGTTTTGTTTCTTAATTGTAAGTATAACACAATGCACAATGCTACAAAAATAAACCAAAATTAGACATCTAAATCTATTTATTCCTTGTATTAAATTCAACAGATGAGGTCACAACTGTATACACTATTTGAAGAAAGATGCAGCTGTCTGGAGGATACCTCTGATTGCCATGCTAATGCCTCATTCACAATGCTCATTAGCCCCCTGTTGTTTTCATTTAGCATAATGAGCCACACTGAAATGTATTTGTTTTTTGATTAAAGCAAGTAGTGCTGACAGCAGACATGGCACTTTGTCTGGGGGAAGAATTTTGTAGAATAAAACAATATTAGTGTACTGAGTGCACAGGGACTTAGTGGCTCTGCCCAGCCTCATCCAGTTCTTGCTGTTGTCCCTCGGGAAGGGCACTCCGGGAGCTGGGGGTGGCCACAACACGAGCCAGGTAAAGACCTCACCAACAGGGCACAGTCTGGCTGCACCAGAGAAAAGCAGAGCTCTGGCAGCAACTGGTCCAGTGACCATCCGGGAAGGACATGGACACAAGGTCCATCCAGGAAACCCAAACAGCGATTCAGGAATAGAATTAGCAGCAAAGACAACCACAAGTCATCTCTGACATTTTAGCCTGAGACATGGTTAGGTGGCTCCAGAGGAGGGTCACAAAGATGATCAGGGGCTGGAACACCTCTCCTGGGAAGACAGGCTGGGAGAGCTCAGGGTGTTCAGCCTGGAGAAGAGAAGGCTCCAGGGAGACCTCAGAGCCCCTTCCAGTGCCTAATGGGGCTCCAAGAGAACTGGAGAGGGACTTTGGACAAGGGATAATAAGAAAGGGCAGATTTAGATTAGGAAGAAACTCTTCCCTGCGAGGGTGCTGAGGCTCCAGCACAGGTTACCCAGAGAAGTTGTGGCTGCCTCTGGATCCCTGGAAGTATTCAAGGCCAGGCTTGATGGGATTTGGAGCAACTTGAAATAGTTTAAGGTGTCCCTGACCATGGCAAAGAGTTAAAACTGGATGAACTTTAAGGACCCTGCCAACCCAAACCATTCTATGGTCCTATTTAAACCCCAAGGTTAACTAAAGTAACGGTCAGAGAGTGTGAGTAGAAGCCCCAGCTGAGGCTGCTCTGGGCAATTAAGACCTGTTAGTGCAGTCAGGGCTCTCACAGCTGTTGGACAAGAGGGTAGACTTGGAATGAAAGGAAGATGCTAAAACTTTCAGGTGTTGGAGATGAGGTTCAGCACCTCGTAAAGGACAGATAATTAAATGTTAGGGGGTTTGGTTCGGTTTTTCCACGTGTCACTGTTTTTTCCACAGTGTCCTCTGCAGCTTACACTCCCAGCTTCATGCTGTATAGGGGCTAGAAGAAAAAATGTTCACATGTAAAATTGCATTGACTTAAATTTGTATTGGAGTTTTCACTGGAGGATACATTCCACTTGCACATTGAATTAGGCTTGTTAGGGTGATTTTAAACTGAAGAGAAAAGAGAAAACCATCCATTAAGGGACTCAATTTCATGCTAATTTGTACCTGCTGTTTTAATTAGAAGTTGTGCAGGGCATAAGTAGAATTTTGCCCATGAGTGCTTATGCTCTGGTCTGTGAGAACTACAGATCACTCTCAAAATGAGGTACTTGGAGCCCATCCTGTGCAGCTTTAAGGCTGGTAGAGGTCCTGGTCTGGTCAGTCTCCTTTTGCAGCACCAATTGTGTCTCTCCAAGCTGTGTGTGTGTGATATTATCAGGGACAGTCCAGAAATAAGGGCTCAATCTGACATAATGTGGCTCTGGACCCCAGGGAGCAGCTAGGAAAGGGCTGAAATGGAGGATGGGTTTTTGTGAGAGCTTGCTCCCATCTGTGCTTTATAGGGCATAATTTATATTCTGATATTTTCTTCCTGTGGCAACATCTGGGCAAGAAAGTGAAGATGTCACGAGTGCAAGCTGGTTTTTGTTGAGAGAGGAATGACATATCCCTCCCCTCTTCTCCTTAGCTGGTATTTGAAATATTTCTGGATGGCTCAGTTTGGAGCATTGTCAGTTTGTATTCAGTTCAGCTTGCCACAATTTGCCCAGAAAGCTCTATAATTATATTATTCAGGGGTAAGAAAGTGCATGAAAAGAAACTAGTCAGCTCTCATCTTTGTTTCTGAAAACTACATCCTGCCTTTGGTTTGTTCTTGGTTTGGTTAGCCTTTGTTCTAAAGGCTAACCCACAACTGTTGGGATAAAACTCTGATGACCCCTGAAATGCATGGGCCACAGCATATCACATAATGAATCATTAAAAAATAGACACCAGCAGGAAGGCAGGAAACCTATATAAGCATAAAAACTTTGACTTTCTTTGAAGAAAAAAAAAAAGAAAAGCCAGTGACTGGACAGTTATTTTCTTTCCTTTCACTTGTATTTTGTGCACAGATTTATTCTCCATATGGCTTGTGATATAATGCTGCAGCGGATGACATGAGGCACAAGAGAGCAATTAGACTTCTCCATACTAAATTTATGTTATGTTTCAGTACTCTTTATGTGTTTATAAATGTGCAAAAATAGTTAGGATAGTCCTATTCTCTTTCTGATTTGCTTTATATAAATTTGAACTGAAAAAATGTTTGCTTCCTTTTCCTCTCTCATTGAGATGTAGTGCTGTACCTATGAGGGTTGATATTTTTGTTACTGTAGGGAGCTTTGAAAATCAGATGAAGGACCTTCTGGGGAATAATTCCTTCATATTACTGTGATTCAGAGACACTTGGTCTGGGAAAATAACAGAGTAGCATTTCTCAGGCAAATGTCAATAGTATACTTCGAAATAGTTCATCACATTTCTGCATCTTTTGGATTGTGTCTTTGTGAGAGATCTGCAACTCTGTATCTGTTTGTTACTCCTGTTTCGCTTAGTATTTAAACAATGTAATGATTCATTGAGACCTGAGCTTCAGGAAGCTCAGAACTTATTTATGGTAGTAAAGTGCTGCTGGCCTTTGCTCTCAACGTGGAACGGGAGGGCACCTCTACATTGGGATATAGGACATGCTGTATCTTGTAATTTATTTTAATCCTTGTTACAGGGACTGTGGCTCAGCTGGCTTGTACCAGCCCTGGAGCTGGACCCTTCCTGATGCTCGAGGCCTCGGCTGGGTTTCTGCCGTGAGTGAAATGCTTGCCTTAAAGAACCAGAAAATGGCCTTCGTATCAAATAGAATTTCTCAAAGCTGGTGATTTTCAGTAGTGTTTGGGTTATTGGGAGATTAAAGGAAATCATTTCAAGAGTGGTGGCAAACCAGGCTGGTGTGCAGAGGTAGGAGGGAGTCCGAGGTCTGTTGCAAGGCAGTCTCGGTGTGGAGATGTCCCCTCAGCTGCCCCGGGATCCTCTGCCTGCTCCTTGCTGTCTGTGGAAAACACACACCACCATTCCTGCCTGCTGGCCACCAGCAAACACCTCCACAGCAGTCCACTGGTGAACACCCCGCCACTTCATATTCCTGCATAATCCCTCTGACAACCAAATCTATTAAAAATTCATTTTCACCCAGGCAAATCAGGCTCCCTGAAATCAATTGAGCTTTGTTCTCTGAGGGCAGCTTGTGCTGGTGCAAACATAATCAAATCCTGAGGTGCCTTGCATGCATTTTTACAAGCACTGAGATGGAATTCATGTTTCAATTATTCTTTTTGATGTGCATTTTTGACGGAAATTAGAATATTATGCTCAAGTAAACCAACAGTTTTAGATCTTTAGGAAGGAACTCCAAGTGAGCCGAATGCCTTTTCCCAGACAGTCCCAATTACACAAGTACATACAAATATTTCTGTTTGCCATGCAGCATAAAAATAGGTAAGGAGGTGAACCCAGCGTGAACTCAAACTAAATTTCGCTTCTGTCCATTTGCCTGCTGTTCTCCAGTAGCTGGCTCGAGACAGCAGCAGTTTATGTAGACAGTTTGAGTTGTTCTCCAGAAGTATTCAGGGACACCTAAGTCAGTCCACTGATGCAGTAAATGGATTTTGGAAATATGTAGGCTTGCTGAATATGCCCTATAATTAATGACAAGCAGCTCTAATTCTGCCAGAAAGGCAAAGGGCTGACATGAGCAGTAGTGTTTGTACCAGGAGAGGGCTGCCTGAGTTCGCTGCAGTGAGGGCACCCAGCCTGCAGGCTCCGTTCTGCTCCATCTTTTCTGCATAGCATCAGCATCTTCCCATTCGCAATGCCTGTTTTTAATTGCCAAGCTGCCTCTCAGAACCGAAGGGAAACAGGGAAAGCATTTGAGGTTCACCTCCCAGCCGATCAACAGCCACAGCCAACACAGATCTCCTCAAGGTCTGAAAATCCAGTGATGTTTCCTGGACTGAGCCTGCCTTGTTTGCAGCCAGTCTTGTTCAGAGGAACTGTGCCCTCTGCATCAGCCCCAAGCCTTCACAACAGCAGTAGGGGTGCTAAAAGCAGTGACAGCCATGATTCATTTCTCTCTGCTGTTTGTTTGTGCTAATAAGACGATAGCTTATTATTTACAAGCAGTCTGGTTTCCATTAGACATCAGGGATCATAAGATACTTAGCAAAACCACTGAGCTCAACTTGGAGATTCTTTAACAGCTCTGGGCCACCAATTCTTTTGTGTGCATGATATACTGAGAAGAATCAATACCAGAAACATCTTTGCATGCATTTCCTGTTTATGGCCTTCTTTTTATCACCAGAAATGCTAGAAATATTTTATGCAGAGGCAAAGCAGAAGGTTAATGGTATGCAGTGAATTTCACAAAGATAAAAAATTGTGGCTTTTATATTTTAATGTTCTAAGAAGATATGCAGATAGACATGTAAGAGAGACCTAAAATCATATTTACAACTGGAAAACTCTTTTGAGTGTGTGTGCCTGTGTACTTTACAAATATATCCTCTTATTTAGGTATCAACATATACCGGTGGATCTTTTTTCAGGATTTCTTGTGTCATAATTCCAGGATAACATTAAGCTGTTTAAAATAAATCATCCTTCTACAAGTTGCTGGGAAATATTGGACCAGATTCATCCCAGGTATGACTGAACTGGCTTAGAGCTAAATCAGAGCTCGGTGTTGCATTTGGGAGAGCCATTATTGCTGCCTGCACTAATGCCACAATAAGACTCCTTTATATTAGCTTGCCTCTAGAGAAAGCTTCTGAACTCAGGCTAGTCCTGTTTGCTTCACTCTTTAGCATACTTATGCATGGCCACCTGTACTTCCATCCACAGTAATCCTGCCTTTCCCGATGAAACCAAGAGCTGTTCAGCTGCTGAATGTTTGTGTTCATCAAACGAGGCTTTGTGTACCAGTGTTTCCTGTTAGCGGCACAGTACAAAGCGCTGCTCTTGTCACTGTGCCATCTCAAAGTGGTGGTTCATGGTTAAATCCATCCAAACGAAGGGCCTTGGTTTTGGTCTGTCTGATTTGTAAGTGTAGCACAGATTGGGCTGATGGCTGAGGGCAAACTGAGGCCTTAAATCTGCCCAAAAGTGGGGTGAAACACGGCAGATGTACAGACAGGTCAGCTTTCCGTGCCTTGCTTGGAAGGTGGAACTATTAAAGCTGAAAAATCGTTCACACTTTCCAGCATGGTCCATGTTTAACCCTTTTGGTAATGGCTCTGAGCTTTCGGTGTGGCTATGGGCAGCTGGCCATCAGAAATTGGGCTGAGGACCCTTGCAGGCTGCTGGGCCATCGTTGTGTAGAACAGCATCACGTTGCTGTCAGACAGTGCTGAACTTGTCCCAAAGCCTTTGCCAGGCAGCAAATAATGTTCCTTTTCTGTCCCTTATCAAAGGGATGTAATTGCCTGGCAGCACCCACACTTATATGTTGACACTTCTGGCATAACTAGTAAAATAAATTAATTTTTCCAAAGGTAATGAGCTTGATATTAAAGAAGTGATTCATGCCTAAGATCAAAAGGAAACGTCTTCTGAAGCAGTGTCCCATGTCCCTCCAGGGCCTTAGATTTCTGTCATCATAGGCAAAATCATTCCCTTTGGCTTCTTTGAACCTGGAATTTTATTTTTTATTTTGTGAGGCAGTGACTTGGTGAGGATTCAGGTAAAATCTTCATTGATTCTGAGACTGGTATTACACAAGGTACAGCTGGGATGTAGTGGTCCCTTACTGTTTTTTGTTTATGAACAACCTACCCCAAGGTGCTAATTAGCTGGAGGAGTTGCATATACACAGAGCACTGGTTTGTTCCTCTGTAAAAACACATTTGGAGTTGATGTGACTTGGCTTAATTGTGAACATCCTGTGTTTTCTGAAATCAGCAAGGTAATAGCAAAAATTTGTGAGATTGGTATTTCCCCCCTAAAAAACTAATTACAAATATTTGGTTAATTCTTAATAACAACCGCCCTCATTAAGGATTTGTTAGATGCAATAAACCCATTTAAATACTTTTGTTTATCTTCCACAAAATCTGGCCACATCTTCCTTGCACTCTTTAAGATCTGTACTTGGAGGTTGCTACCTTTGTTCTGTGGTTGTCATCAGCTCTTTTCTTGTCCCAGGTGCTGTGCAGGCTGGAAGAAATTCTTCTCTGTGCTTTTCTTTGACATACAAATATGATTTGTGCCATGCCAGGTGTTTCTGTTCTGACTTCAAGGATGCCTGAACAAACACGAGGCAAAGCATGGCTGGTTGTAATCTGTGGCTTCTGAGATGAGGTAATGCCGATGCCTTAAACTGATCTTAAATGTTCTTTGGGGAGTTTTATTTTGCTCAAAGAAGGTTCATGTCAGACTTAGATGAGAGTCTTGAAGATATTTGTGGGTTCTAGATAATAATGATACCTCAGTTTTAAATTGAGCTCTGTGCTTCAGAAGTGGCTGCAGTAGGAGGAACCAGCATGATCTCCATGGGTTTATGTAACAAAAATGAACACCAATTACAGTGCATTTTTTCCACTGGGATTTAGCCCATCATTTTGTCTAATTATGGTATGAATCCCACAATGGAGAAACCCTTCTTCTGTAAAGAACTAATTCCCCCTAGAAATGCTAAAAGTCTTAAAGAACTCAAATTATAGTGAATTTTGCAATAGATAAAGAGAACCTGTGCCAGCCACTTACCACAGAAAAATACAAGAAACAAAACAAAACAAACCCAGAAAAAACATGGACTACCCTGGGAGACAAAGAAGGAATGTGTAATAGTTTGTATAAACTCCTCTCATACTTTATCTAGGCTAGTACTAAATAAAATGTCTGATCTATGAAACATTACTGTCAATTGATTGCTGATGGATTTATTGACATACACTCAAGGAATAATGTTGGACTAGAAAGACTTGGGAAAGAAATAGCTGAGAACGTATTCTACTCCACTAAGAAATTCAATGAGACCAGTTCTGCACCAGGATGTTACATCCCAGAATGGTTTGCCTGTGGTCAAGAAGGGAAAAACCTCTGATTTCCTCACTCGCAGCCCTATTCTTCAGCCCAAGATCCAGCATTGGTTTGATTGGATTTCTGCAGATCTGAGATGGTTCACTAAGCTGCAAAGCTCTGCTGAGGGTTGTTCAAAAGGCTGCTGAGTGACAAAAAAGTGAGCAGAGAGAAGAGCTGCAAGGCTTTGAGACAACGGAGGATGGTTGTAGATGAGAATGACAAAGATTAGGCTGTGGTCACTCGGGGATGTAAACGCCACATACACATTTTATTTTGCCTGATGTTCTCTTATGAGTTTAAAACCAGCAGTATTAAATAAAGAGGCAGTGTTTAATATTGAAATTGCCTTCCCCAGCTGTCTGGTGAAATTGAATCCAAACTCTTCTTTTCCTTCAATAGAATGCAATATATGTTCATACTTCATAACACTGAAAGATTTTTCAGACTCACTTACAAGAAAGAATAAACAGCCTTCCCCAGAGGAAGGCTGCATTTATTTACAGATTGGTCTGCTAAAAAAACTCAAACCAAATGATGATTACTGCTGAAAGATGGTACCTTGGGAAGTGAAAACCTGGTACGGCTGGATCTAATCACCTGAGGGAGGGACAACAGCTCTCACGGCTTCCTGGCCATAGGGATATTTGTTTGTCGTGTTTGTCTTTCCTTCAAGGAAACCACTGAGAGGATTTTTACACCCAGAAAGACAAAATCTGTATTAGACACAACCTTGCAACTCTCAGATCTTCCTGCTTCAACAACACTGAAGTCAAACCATGTAGTAGCAGTCCAGGGAGAACTGGTTGTTTTCTCCTTATTTTGCCTTTAAATTACATTCAAAGCTTTTATGTAGATAATTCCTTACTATCAGTTTCCTGTGTTCTTCTGTGAGTGGTTGTGATGTGCAAAGGTGAATGGAAGGAGCAGCACATGGGATGTGCACAGAGGCAAACTGGGCACAGCCAAGTTACATTTGCTGTACCTAACCTCAGTGGAAGGGGCTGCTTGTCCAAAGAGGTTTTCAAAGCAGGTCATACCTACAAAAAGCAGACTCATTGTCTGTCTGCACTCCCTAGGCTGGCAGTGCAGCTTTGACTCCTGCATTTGGTTTGGCTGTTGCTGCTTTCTCAGTCTGCTACCTGCTGTGAGGGAGGCCACATTGCTGTAAAGTGAGAAATGACTGCTCTTTTTGTCTGATGTATCCTAATGTGTATTTTTACTTTCTATGAACATCACTGGCACTCTGCTGTGATTCATTCCTGTGATTTACGGAGTGGCTGTTGTGTTTGGATGCAGCTGGATCATGAGTAAAGCAGCAGGAGAAAGCTACAGTCACACATCTGTCCACAAGAGACCTTCCTTGGCCTTGCACACCTCTTATATGGATTAATATTCTCTGTGTCGTGGTTACTTGTGTGCCTGCATAAACTGGACACTCTGACCTAAAGATTTCATGATAAGTGTCTTGGTCTGTCCTCTGCTCTTGAGGTGTGAGCAGTTCTTGTGTTCTCAAGTTACCTCAGAAGGATAGGAAAAAAAAAAAGAGGCAGCAATGCTGAACTGATCAGTATTCATAGGATGGAAAGGCTTGTTTGAACTTCGAAGTGGCAGAAACGACACCGCATTTAAAGGTGTTGTCTACAAGCATTATGTCTGAACTGTGACTCCCTCACGGATATGGAAAGAAGCTTTCTAGAGAAAGGCCTTCAAGACATCCCACTACCTTAAAGTGGGATAAACTTTTCCTAATCTCTTTGTAATTGCTGTTGTCCAGTGTGGGCCTTGGAGACACTGAATTTCCAGTAACGGAGTAGCCTTTTGGGGATGCTTTAAGAATTCTAAGCCAGCAAAAATCATTGAAAAAGTAGAAATAGAACAAAATCTCACCCGGGCTAAGTATACACTCTGTCTGTCAGCATTTCTTTTCCAAATTGCTTTGCAGCAAATTATTATTCTTCTGAGCAGTGTGAGTGGAGGGAAGCAGGTCAGTGGAGCAATGATGTGTCTGTAGTAAATTGATGGATAGTTACCAGCAGAAGTCAAACAAAGGAAAAGCAGCCTCAGCACTCTGATCCCAGGGGTTTCTTTCTTCCTGAGAAGCTTGCAGAAGTGCATATGGAGATTATTGCTGTGGTTACCTGTTACCCATCCCTTCAGTGTTGGTCATGCTCTGAAACAATAAACCTCTTGGAAATTCAGCACAGAATTAGCCCAAACCAAGTGCATTCGGGGTGCTTCCCGCTTTCCTCTATTTTGCTGGACACAAACAACAACAAGATGTCACATTTCTTCCCCTCTAGGTGCCAACATGAAGTGCAAACTGGTGTGGTGTTCCCATCCTGACAGAGTCAGTGCTGAAAGGGCTGTTCGGAGCTTTTCCGAGGTGTGAAAGCATGAAAAATTTGTGAACAACAGCAAACCCACGTCACTTTGATTCTGCTGTGACAAGCTGTGAGATTTGCCACCAAGTCTACTGCAGCAACCTCGTCCTGGCCCAGATTTGAGCTTCCTGGGGCATGATGTGCTAGTCATGTCACAGCAGCTTGGACAGGTCCTCATAACCTAAAGATTATGGAGTAACATCCCAAAAAGTGCTGCATGTTAATTGCTGCGAGCGTGAATTAATTTGAATTGGGATTGCTAAGGCATAAGGAGTAAACTGGAAACACCCACTTGTGAGTTCTGGGCCAAAGACAGAATTCTGATATGGGAGGAATAATGGGGAGCTGGAGGATGCCAAAGTCTGTGGTGCACTCCAATCCAGCTCATGGCTTTGTGATGTTCTGTGAAGAGAGTCCCAGTGCAGCACTTGCTTGCCCACACAGTTCATAGGGTAGCCCAGGGCCAGTTTGCATCCAAATCTCCCCTGCATTGTAAGGAAGAGCTTCTCTGCCTGTTGTTTGCTCACACATGTGGGGTACGCAGAAATATCCCACACAGATCCTACTTGATCCTTCAGCATTGTTGGTAGGTATGTGTTTTGTTTGTTGGTTTGTTTTTTTTTTTCCCCACAAAACTACATAAGTAAACTTCATCCAGCAGCTATTGTGGTGCCAGTGTTTGAGGACTTGAAGAGGAACTGGCTTCAGGACAACAGCCCAGCTTAAATGAGATAAATTTCTTGCTTGCACAGAAGAACAGATTTCAAGCATCAAAGAATGTTGCTGAGCTCTCATTTGGCTTTCAGGTGCCTTTTGTTGTCTTGTAATTGATTTTTATTAAATGGTACTGTGAGAGTAGGACTATGGCCATGCAGAGAGAATTAATGCAGAGAGAGTCAGCTTAGGAAGTCTGTGGCTATTAGCTTGATCAAATTATACTTTGAAAATGGGTTAATAAATCTAGAGGAGAAGGAAGGGAGGAGAAGGTCTTTTGAATTATTCATCATTTGTTTGACAAGTTTACATAGCCATGAAATGCAGGTGGGAGTATAAGGAGTGGGTTATTTATTAATTACATATGAATTGCACAGACCTTTCCCTCTTGCAGCCAGATCTGCTTTCACAACGTAGCTTTGACTACAGCTGGACTAATTCTTCTTGCCTTCAGCTGAAGAAATTCTAAGTACCTTTGAAAAATCCAATCCTTCAAAATTCAAATTCAGTTTATTTTTCACTCTTAACATCAGTCATCTTAGATGATACTTCAACTATTCTTGATAATGAAAGGACTGAGGAGGAAATGTTCATATATCATGTTCTGGAGAGCAAGTGCACAAGAAACCAAATTATCATTGTGGTTTTTTCAGGCTTTATTTTGATACCTGTGCCCACAGAATGGACACCAGGAATTGCAGACTGCTCTTACTCTTGCTGGAACTTCACAACCTTCTGGAAAAGCCTGAGGATGGTGAAGATCTGAGAGGGCTTTATGGGGTAGGGCTCATGGCAGATGGAATATATAACATGCAGTTCCTTTTTGTGAACAAATGTGAAATCTGTGTCAGGAACCGTAACTGAAAATACCTTCCCCAATCCACAAGTATTTATCCTTTTTATTTAACATTCTGTGTAGTCTTTTTTTGAGCCCATTGCAAAGATAAAGCAGACTTCACCATCTCTAGGTTTATTTTTTCTACCAAAATGTCAGCAATTGAGTCTACAGCTCATGTACCAAGAAATTACCATTTGGGATTTCCCCTTTCCAGATATATCCCCATCTGATTTTTTAGCCATGCATTTCATTGTACAACTGCACATTTTTTGAAAGACACGTGAATAAACTGTGAACAAACTTTCTGTCCATACCAGAATTAAGCTGAAGTGTAGACACAACACAGAGATGGATCTTCATTGAAGAAAAGTACAATCATTCCAAGATTTCACCTCACTTGCTCCCTAACCTGTAGCAGATCAGGTGCCTTGTGGCATTACCTGCCAGCAGAGGAGTTGTCTGCGTGTCCCCTGCTCTGCAAACCTGCTCTAAAGCTGGAGCTGTCTGTCTGCACTTCCCCGGGCTCTTCCCTCCTCAGCAGTTACAGGGTAAGGATATGTAAGGATATATAGGTTCCTAGTGAGGACAAGTCATACATCTTAGTTGTCATTAATGCTGACACTTAAATGGATGTGTGACTTCACATAATTCCTGTGTTTTGAACATTTTTTATTTCTTTTTCAAGTAAAATCGAGAAAGGTCCTTTGGGAAGGATCAAGGATCAGGGTTGATCCTCTGCTGAGTTACGTGGTTTGCAAAATCATTTTCTCTGCAGCCCTGCAGCGAGGATATGAAAATAAATGTTTATGTTTGTTCTGCCATAGAGAAGGAACATATTCTCCATATCAACCCTTTCTGCTCGATACTTAAGGGTCTGTTAATACAGAAAATCCATGCTGGTGGGCGGAAATCACGTGGGTGAGATTACTCAAGGATTAATCCTGCATGGTTTGGGCAGTCACACCACACTCCTGACAGCTCCCAGACGAAGAACCCTGGGAGGTTTGGGAGCGCTGGTGGATTTTTGGTGAGAGGAGGCTCGCTCTGGCCTCACAGTCCCACCCATGAGGGGCGGAGATGCACGGGAGTTCTGCTGCTCCTTCGGAACAACAGGTGGCTGCCTTCCCCCGCAGGCAGGGCTTGGAGGAGGTGAGGAATTCACTCAACACTCAATTTGTTTCCAGTGTCTGATGGGAGTAAGGATGGGGGCAAACTGTGCTGGTTCGAGCAATACTCACCCGGACTGGTAGAGGGTTTTCTTGCCCACACACCCCCTGTGGCCAGCAGTTAGTTTGGAACAGTGGCACCACCTGAGCCTGTGGTGAGCTGGTCTTTCAGATCCACGGGTGGGAATGTACAGAGCAGTCAGTGACTCACCATCGATAGCACTGTGCCTCTTTATTTTTGTAAACCCCCCCATTTTCTGTAGCAGATGGATAAGTGGGAAGGAAACAGCCTGCAGGAGGGGAAGGGTATGGCTGTGAGACCTGCAGTGCTCCAAGATCCAGCAGACCCGTGTAAAACTTCCAATAACCACTTCTTAAAGCCAAAGAATGCCAAATTCCACTAGAGGCCACTCACCAAACACAGCTCAACACATCCCAACAGTCTCCCTCAGGTCCTGGATGCTGCAAATGATAGTGAAAAGAGGGGAAAGGCATTCTTCTGTTTTTCAGGGGGAAAGGTTTTGAAATGTACTGGCATTGTACGGACAAATGAGGCACCCTGAGTGCCACTGGGGCTGTAGATGTGTCAAGTGGGACAGATACTTTATGTGAAATGCAGTTTTAGAAAGGAGAACTTGTCCTTTTCGTGTGAGAAGGTAGGGCTGCCTTCCATAAGAGTACACAAATATAAAAATACACAGTCTGCCCAAAGATACCAGCTGATATATAAAGTGATTACTCATTTATTTAAACTATATTTACTGAATAAGTTTTAAAGTGTTGTGAGATTCTTCTGAATTCACGTTCCTTAATGTGATGGAAAGAAGCTCAGTCCCGACATGTACCTCAGGGGCCATTTTGGCTGAGATCAGAGCAAGCAGAATTTGGGTCCCAACTCCGATTCTGGTACTGTCATTTTCCATTAGTAGGTCTGGTATTTTACGTCAATAAAAGCTGAGTCTGTCCAGCAGACTCCTGGATCCAAGGCTTTTCTGCAGATAGTTGTGCTGGAAGGTTAAGGTGGTTTAGTTGCTGATTTAGTATATCAGAACATTTCTGGGCTAGGTAAGTTACAGCTTTTGAATGGATGATGGCTCAATGAATGACACATACCAAACCAGCTTGACTGCATAGATTTCTGTTAATTTTAAATGTCATTGACTAACTCAGTAGCCATCTGTCTTAGTTGGATTAATATCCAGATCATCACACAGAATTTTGGCTCTTGTGCAGTACTGAGAGTGGCATTCCTCGAGGAGCCAATCTTTAGATGGGGTGTGAAGCCACCGTCCTGCCTGGTGTTGTCCCCACAGAGGGTACCCTGCCTCCTGCCATTTTTCCAGGGAAACACAGCCAAGCATGGCGTGGAGAGACACTGCTGAGAGTGATTTTTTTGCTGTATTCCCTCACAAAATCCCTGTTCTAGTTCACTGCCCCAGGCCAGGTTGGATGGGGCTTGGAGCATCCTGGGATAGTGAAAGGTGTCCCTGCCCATGGCAGAAAGTGGAACAAGATGAGCTTTAAGGTCGTTTCTAACCCAAACCATTCTGTGATTCTGTGATTCACAGATGTGGGGGTTAATGGAGTAAATAGGAGTTACTCAATATCAGGAAGCAATGTTTAAATGGTTTCGTACTCAATACATCAGTGAGAAGTAACGCTAGTCCTGCCCATGGATCCAGTGTATCCAGTGGGGATGTTACTTGTCACTCTGCTTCCCCCTGCCAACCATCTGTAAAAGCCACATTCCCAGTCCAAACAGCTCACCCAGACCTTTAAAGGTAAGCAAAAAACCTGTTGTACACAAAGCATTTGAAGAACAATATTGTGCTGCTACCACAAGGCCACGTGACAGTGTCTTCTCTTATTTTGCACTGGGTTTGTGTGAGGACTTTACACTTTCCAAGCCCCTGGAGAGGGGAAGAATTGGCAAATAAGTGTATGTACATGTGGAAAGCATCCGGGGGATTTTATTGCTAGACTGTAATAAAGTGGATAAGCTGTGTAAAATACCTGCTCTTTAGAGATGTGGCTGAAACAATTCATGGAAGGTATTTCTGTGAGAGGCAGTGGCTCTCCCAGGAGTGATTTCCCGTATTTGGTTCCATCTTTTCCATCCACAGAAGCAAAGCCTCCCTCCACACGTCACTCATAGGACTGGGTCAGATTGTTGTTCCATAAATCTAAGTAAACATTTGTTTCCCCCATGAGATTCCATCAGGATATTTGAATCCAATCGTGTCTTCCAGTGCTCAGTGAGTTTACTTTCCATCTGCATGTTCCTTATTAGTCTGTGTCCAAAGCTGTTCCCCCTATTGCTTATTGCAGTGCCAGGCCCTGGCACTTCCTCAGCTTTCTTTGGAGGAAAACAAATGAAAAAACTTTGGAAGAACTCGTCTGTCTTTTGAGGAGGAAAACCCAATATGGATATGAGAAAATATGTTATTGTGAACTTGAATCTGTTAGGAGAGCAGTGTCAATTGGGCTCCCAAAACTTACACTGCATTTTAATTACTGACTGATACTGGGGAGCCTAAAAGGCATAAACATGTTTGTATTCAGCTCAGTTAATGTAAAGGAGGACAAAGGAAGAGGTAGAGTGTCTTTTAAGGTTTTTTATCTCCTGCTGCTCATATCCTGCAGATGCTTTCTTTTTATCTTAAACCTTGCTTAAATGTTGGCTTTATTCTCTTTCCTCTTTTAAAGTTCTGTCTCTTTTTGATAACTGGCGTGCAACTATTCACTAAATGGGTTCTAATGCCAGAAAGACGTCGTTCCAGCAGGTGATGAAACATTTGTATACTTCTGAAACTCCATTGTGTAATTGCTATCCAAGTGGAAAAAAAAAAACAATTTAATGTTTTCCTTCTTGAATGGGAGAAATGCCTGAGAATTTTTAAGCCACTGATAATTTCTGTGTGTGGCCTGTGGGCTCTTCCCACTTACACCACTTAACTTTGTTGATTCAGAGAGAGAGGTCAGCAAACACAGGCTCTAGCACATGTTCTGCTATGTTTCTCTGAGTTTTTGGCTGTCATTAATGTGGCTTTTCCCATTTTCTTTTTGGAAAGGTTTTTAGAGGGATGTGAGCCTTACCTGACAGCAGGAGGTTTCTGTAATGTCGATTTTCTGGAGGGCGTTGCACACATGCTGCCTGTAGTGCCAACAGCCAGTGACACTCTCCAGATGATTCTGCTGAGGGCTGTGGAGCTCAACAGGCAGCCAGAGCTTCTGTCCACCACATTTAGCTGAACACAACACCTTTCCCAAGCATGGAGCCCTCCTTGCTTTGGGCTGCCTAAGTGGTGGGAATCCTGCTGTGCATCTCCACGTCTGTGAACTGCTGGACGTTCTCGGTGCTCTCTGGGGAGGTGATGGGGGACACAACGTGCTTCAGGCGCAGCAGCATGGAGAAAAGCAGGATTAGGAGGAGAGCCAGGAGGGTTAGGAACAATCCCACGTACACGTAGAGGCCGGAATATTTGTCTGCTGTTGTGTCTACTTCAGTAGCCAGAGTTGGAAGGTGGACACGGCCAGTCAGGTTCCCACGGAATTTGAAATAAATCTCAGTCATTGCTCTCTGTCAGCTTTGGTCCATTTTCCCTATTTGCCTTCAGATCTCCTGTCTCCCCTCACCAGGCTCGTAAAGGAGGTCAGGAGAGGGAGCTTAGCACAGATGGCATGATGGCTTCAGCAAAGATGCTCCATCCTCTCGGTGTCAAGGCTGCTGTTCACACAGTCAAGCAGCCTGCGAGGGACAGGCCTTTGCAAACCATTTTGCACGTTGCTGTCATAATGACAACAACCATCACACTTGTGCTTTACACTTCCTTCTGGCTTTTATTTCGTCCTAAAAATACTCTGGGCCTCCTTTTGGTAGGTCACCTCCCTTGGCAGGTGAAAAGCTTTGGTCCTTCTCTGAAACTGAGCTGCCAAGGTTTGCACAGCTTTGGTCTTTGTTGTTTTCCAGACAGACTGAGCAATCAGCTTGCTGCCAGCTTCTCCCACAGCAGGTGGTTTATCCTCGGATGAGCTGGGGAAGGTTGTTTTCTTCTTTGCCAAACTTCTGGGGGTTCTCTTCTCTCCTAATTCAGGGCTGTTGGTACTTGCTTAAGGAGTATGGGGTTCTGAATTTCTCATTAGGAACAGTCAAAAAGTCGGCTTTCTAAAAGGGAAAAAAAGTGAGAGATAGAAGTGACACCAGGTACCAAAATCGCCTGGCCTGTATGTGGTATCTTTAGAACAAATAGATAAGAAAACCCCTGTCGTGCTCCTGTGAGACACCTTGAGACGAGGACTGAGCATTTCACTGTAGAAAAAGACCGTGCAAATCCAATTGTTAATGTCTCCTCTGGTAACACTTCCGTTACTTATGGGTACAAGAAGGCCCCGCAGTCTGTGGGATCAGATGTCAGAGAGGAAGGGAAGACATGAGTCCAATCAGTGTTTTTCACCATGTGTTTCATTTATTGTGTATCAGGACCCTCTTTTTCTGAGGCCAGGTGTCCAGAGCCCCACCTGTGCCCCTGGAGGAACTCTGCTGCAGGATAGGACACTTCCCTCACCTCCTGGCAGCAGAACTTACTACAAATGGGAGGAATCTTAACATTTTAGCAGTTTCAGTTCTTCCAGCTGGAAACAGAAAATGAAAATGCTGAAATTTCACTGTAAATGGTGCATCCAAAAGCATCATATTCTGCTCTGATAAAACCAGAATTTTGGTTTTAGCCAAAACAAAAATGAAAGCACTGAAACAAACTGATGCAATCATTTATAATGTCCACTACCTATATACCTACACGAGATGTAAATAGAGTAATATTAACATGGTAATTGGCTATGATAATCAGAATAAATGAAACATTAGGTTGATATGATAAAAGCTCTGACACGTGAGATTTCACCTAAATGACATATAGCTGCAAAACATTTTGACTTTCAGAGGCCTCAGACTTTCACTACAAGCAAGACAGAGCTACCTTGGCTGAGATGATGGGGAGACATTTGATTTGCTGAGTTTTTGGAGAAGGGACATGGGGGCTTGTCTACACTTTACCTCCCAGCTTCTTCTTCAGTACCAAAGCATTTGAGATTCCCAGTTTAGGGAATATTGGACCAGATCCTGCTCAGTTAAAACTGGGCCAAATTGCTGATGGAAAAAATGACCTGGGGATTTGACTTCCGCAGTCCCTGTGTGGGCAGAGGGTTCTGAGCTGTGCTGTGTGTAGGAGGCTGTGGGCAAGCTCAGTGTTTTTCCAGGGGCTGACCCAACCCCTCTGGAGCCAGTTATTCTGGCAGAGGGTTGGGTGCTGATGCAGA